>JARGYA010000165.1:0-294275 GCA_029204335.1 Mycena vulgaris
GAGTTTGTGTCGACCCCGGTCATCGTTTCTACAGCTGTCGGCCGATGGCATTCCAGTACCGGCAGGAGACGGCACGGCCACTACAGGCACGATGTGCCAATGAGCAGAGAAACGGCAACAAGACAGTATATATCTAGCCCCTGGAGTAGTTACAGTGACGTGATTCGCTCTTTCAGCGATTAAAAACAAGCGGAGGATGGTTTTGGAGGCGATTTTCTGGGACCCGACGATTCGGCAGCTTCGGCTTCACCCGGCCCACGCCTGCATCACATGTTTAACTTGGTTCATGATTGAAACAGCACAGAATTCCCTGCAAGAGACTTAGTCATTTTCCAAGGGAGCCATTTCCCCACTGACTGTCGGTGATACGACTGGTATTAGCCCAGCCGTGAAATCTCGCATTTTTTGCGATTTCTTGTCAAATACAAGAAGTCCCCTGCCTGGTGGCATACCGATTAGAGTCAGAGCGAGCTCCGCACTGCTGACTGCGTAGCAAGGACACGAGAGAACCGTATAGGCATTAAGGTTATACTACAACTTGGTTCTTCAAATATCGAGGATCAGTATAGTAAGCTTAAGGATGCCTCGAAGTTCGTCAGATTCAGTCCATAACTCATATCTGAGGGCGGATTGCGCTGCAAAAGCTAGTTACCATACCCAGGAGATTAAACACAAAAGCCTAAGACTACTAGTTGGAACACAGTATACCAGACGCAGAGACAGGACCAGTCCGAGGACTGCTATTGGGCCATCCTGGACAGGACTGGCACGAGCACGAACTAGACTGCAGGACCAGGGACAGTCCGAGGACTCCCAATAGACTTACATTAGGGCAAAGCATCGCCCGAGGACTACTATATCGGTCACAAAGTACCGGTAGGTACAGGTCCGAGGACTCTAACTCGGTCCGAGGGCAAACCCAAGACTTGAAACAACAGCACGGATGAACTAATTATAGTTCGAGGACTTGTGCGCCTGACAAATACCAATGCTCGGAAGAAGCCGAGCTGAGCCTAGATCATCATAGAGCCCATGTGACGTGCGCGTCGCGTCCGAGGGCCCTAACAAGCACAATGAACGTCCTAAACAGGCAACAGCTGAATACTTCAGCTCTGACACAGCTAAAGCGACTTCACGGAGTGGATACCGACGGCCGAGCCGTCTCCGTTGACCAGGATAGTGACGTAGCATGAGCTATTTACAGCCATGTCGAGGCAGAGCAAGCGCGAGGGCACGGACGGCAAAGCACGGCCGTCCGAGGACTCGCTAAATATACACCAAAGAGGTGCCAGGCACCAGTTGTCTGCGGCCGGACCTCACCAAAATAGAGCGGCATTGTCGCATTTCCGTGTTCAGTTTCAAATTACTCTTTTTCATTTTCCAATTACTCTTTTTCATTTGCAATTTCTCTGTTCCTGTCACATATCCTCGGACTGTCACATAGTAGCCAAATTAGTATAAAAGACCAGCCAGAACGCGATGTTCAAGCAGCACATTACAGCCCAGTTTGCCTAGACTCACGTCGAAAGCTTATTCCCAAGGCATTTGTGACTCTGTATCGTCCGCGGAGATTTGTTGTAATAAGCACATCTGTTGTTGTAGATTCATTAACAAGAAAGTTCGATTGTTGGCTACATCTAAGCTTTAAGGTTCATCTAAGCCACTCCTACTAGTGCATACAAGTTGCCTAGTCATTGTCCCCTTGGTTGCAGACGGTTGTGCACCAAGTATTGTCCTATCAGTGCATACAGTTGCCTGATCATTGTTCCCTCGAACTGCAGACGGTTGTGCAGTGAGTATTGTCCTACTAGTGCATACAGTTGCCTAGTCATTGTCCCCTCGCTTGCAGACGATTGTGCATCGAGTATTGTCCTATCAGAGCATACAGTTGCCTGATCATTGTCCTATCAGAGCATACAGTTGCCTGATCATTGTCCCCTCGAACTGCAGACGGCTGTGCAGCGAGTATTGTCGAGCCGAGCCCATACAGTTGGTGTCCTCGGACTCATTTACACCCTTTAAAACCATATCCTGGTATCTCCGAGGCCTATCTTTAGGTAGTTCTAAACTATCTGTAGTTCCGAGGATGTCCTAATAAGACTCCCTATGAACGGTTTCTTCAACATTTCCTGAGAGGATTCAATCTTAGTCGTATATTTCGGCATAGACCTGAACTCAAATCATTGGCACTGGGTATTGGTTGTGTGGTGTGTGTGTGTTGGTTGTTTGAGTGGTGTTCATAGCATCCCTCGAGTCAGTCAGTTAGGTCACAGCCGTACGCAGGTGCACCGTTTCATCGGTTACAAGACAAAATGGCCGGTAGCGCCGTGACCGTGCCGTTGTTGAGAGTGATGCAGCTCGGGACACGGGGGGGGGCGTCCAAGAAGCAAGAAAAGGTGAAGGCATTTGAAGAGTCGCCGTAGTATACCTCTGTGTGTTGAAATTATCTTACAGGGTGGGACAGACTCGAGAATATCATTTTATTCAGCAATATTCCCTGTCGACGGCCGTAACGGGTGTAACGGATGGGACCCGTCCATCGGCCCCTCATGGTTAAGCCCTCGACGGACGGGTGACCTCCGTTGGTCGAGTATGACAGCTGTTTTCCGACCCGTCCCGTCGACGGGCCGGGCGGCTCGGAGCCCTACGTGAGATGTTGATAATCTTTTTCGCCCTGATAAATCGGATCACAGCCTCCTGCGCCCATGTTGCATTTATCTTCCCAGAGCATAGCTATGGTTTCGGGGGTGTCGGGAAATTGTTCCAGTATAGCCCTCTGCTCCCCGTCTGGCTCGATTTTCTTGTCAGCCGGGTATAGCGTAGTTCTCCCGAACGATTGGCCGAACAGCTTGCGGAGATCCGCATCCATCTTTCCCGCCCGCCCATCTTCGAGACGGAGATCCCTACTGAACAGGGCGAAGTCGCTAGTGGTCTTGTACATCGCATCCGGGACTGGTTCGTTACTCGATGCGTCTGCCATGAATTCGGCGAAAACAGGATGGTAAACGGTGATTGGAGGCCCAACTAAGTTGGCAGGATGGCCGTTCAACACCATAAGTTTATGGCTAGCGGCTTGGGTTGTTCTCATTGCGTTCAGTTGGGCGGCTTGGGACGGAGCCGCTAGCTTTGGCAGGTTCGCATTATCATTATGCTTGGTGAAAGTAGGGTCCTCGGGCGGAGTTGCTATCTCTATTAAGTATGTCGCTCAGACGTGGCTTTTATTAATGAAACAAGTATGTAGCTTACGAACTGCAAGAATGATATTGACACAACCAATTTCCGCATCAGCGATTGTTGAAAGGGGGGTGGAAGGTGCGATACTGTCGCCTTTCCGCATCAAGTCCAGGGAGTTCGTAAAATCAAGTCGTTGTTTCTTTACTCCCTCGTGCGACAGGGTAACCGCGTGCTGTTGTTCGAGGTGGTAAACCGCTGTCGTTGCGCACGGTACAGTTGAAGTGTACTGATCCACTGCCTCTCCGACTGTCATTTTTGGGTCGTGAACGGTTCTGAGGTCAATTGCCGCGGTTTCGTCAAGATCATATACCAAGATGAGCACAGGCTTGCCGACAGTATGCACTTTAAGAGTTGTAGATCTGGTTTGACGAGTAGATGTGCTATTACGGGACTCCACATTGCCGCGGGATCTGGTGCTAGCACTGGGGCCAGAGGCTTTGTGGGATTTGCCACTAGTCGCCATCTGCGTACTAGTAGTGACAAACACTAGGCAATGCTCAGAGGTGAGAAGTGATGCTCGTAGGAAACCCTGCTAGGTTACAAGAACCAGGCAGAGAGATGTTAGTTGTGGGAAGAAAAGCAGAGAACCTCCACGAAAGGTTGACTCCAGACGGAAACTTCCGATCCGGTCCGTAACTCAATCTGTGACGCTTGACGTCTTTGCTCGCAAGTTGTTCCGCACTCTGTACTGCCTGGCGCGCCGCGCCTCGCAGTATCTACCCAGTTCCCATATTGCCTGTCGCGCCGCGCCTCGCAGTATCTATCTGTTTACTCCTTCTTCTTTTTTCCTCATCCTGCCGAACACCCTTTCTTCCTCTCCAACCTCCGACCCAACGCCACTGTAGCCACGCGAACCAGAGCCCAGCCGGATACACCTGCATGACGCTCAATGGAGACCACTACCGCTGAACAGCTAGCTGACCTTTCGAAGAGGGACGGGCTCCTGGGCGGCCGTGCATGCATATATACCACGGAGCGCCTCCCCAGTTTTGGCGACTATTCCCAAGTCCAGAGAGTCGACGATTCTATTCATGTCAAGCACCCGACGTCCTCCGACAACGGGCCCGCCAGCAGCCGAGATATCATGCTTCATGACCGGAGGTTCAGAATTTCGAGCCTGAACTCCAAGCAAACACCCTACTATCCAGGCCCGCGCGACCCTGATACCCCATACGACCCCCCATTGCCGTCAGATCCTCGACAACGACGCCGCGACGGCCATCTTGGCCCCCCCGACCCGACGGTATCACCCCAGTATTACAGCCAGCGCGAGCCTTGGCTCGCTTTCATCAGGCGAGATTTCTCCGCCCGCCAGGATGGATTCGCCGAAATTCTCCCAGAGGTGAAGTTGTACGATGTATGGGTGGGGGAGCCAAACTCGCCTCTGGGCGCTGTACCTCTCGATATCATTGACCAGCTCGTCACTATCAACGCCAGGTGGGAGTTGATAGTGCAGCGACTGCTGCCCGACCTCGCGGACCGCCCCGAGCTGCAGGGAATCCCTCTGCAAACCCCATCCTCCGATGAGATACGCGCCCTTGGAAGGTTGCACCCGTATGAGACGGGCGTCGACGAGCTAAGGCGGATCCAGCGACTGATGGCCAAGAAGGAGGCTTGGATCCGCATGGCCAAGGCGTGGACAGCGCCACAGGACTCACTCAGCGCCGGTGCTTTCCCGCCAGCCGATGAGCTTTTGATGGGGGTATGGGTCAATGGGGAGTCCATGTCCCAGCAGGACTACCACTGGTTCGTGGAGCGAGCTCGAGTACCTTGTTTCAGTGATCCGCGCCGTGACTTCGCCATCGTCCGGGATCGCCAACAACGTCGAATACGGCACTCCGGTGGACAAGTATTACAAGAATGACCGGTTATACATGTATGACTGGCTGGCGCAGGTTAATGCAAGCCATCCGCCGCCCTCCACCTCGGTCCGTCTTCCCATTCTTGTTGAGCTGCCTGCTGCTCATCCCTGTCTAGGTGGCAAGTCGCCCACCAAGTGGTGCGATCGAATCCGACTCTATCACCACGTCGCAGGAACGGCGGAGGGTAGTCATCGATTTGACAACGGAGGAGGACGAAGACTCGCCAGCCCTAAGTCTGGTGCGCATTTGACGCCGTGGACCAGTGCAGCAAACTAACAATTTGGCAGTCCGGACCGCGGTCGCATCGCCCTGCCCGATCAGCAGGCGCGGTGAAACGGTGCACCTGTGTACGGCTGTGACCTAACTGACTGACTCGAGGGATGCTATGAACACCACTCAAACAACCAACACACACACACCACACAACCAATACACAGTGCCAATGATTTGAGTTCAGGTCTACGCCGAAATATACGACTAAGATTGAATCCTCTCAGGTAATGTTGAAGAAACTGTTCGTAGGGAGTCTTATTAGGACGTCCTCGGAACTACAGATAGTTTAGAACTACCTAAAGATAGGCCTCGGAGATACCAGGATATGGTTTTTAAAGGGTGTAAATGAGTCCGAGGACACCAACTGTATGGGCTCGACTCGACAATACTTGCTGCACAGCCGTCTGCAGTTCGAGGGGACAATGACTAGGCAACTGTATGCGCTAGTAGGACAATACTCGATGCACAACCGTCTGCAAACGAGGGGACAATGACTAGGCAACTGTATGCACTAGTAGGACAATACTCGCTGCACAACCGTCTGCAGTTCGAGGGGACAATGATCAGGCAACTGTATGCACTGATAGGACAATACTTGGTGCACAACCGTCTGCAACCAAGGGGACAATGACTAGGCAACTGTATGCACTAGTAGGAATGGCTTAGATGAACCTTAAAGCTTAGATGTAGCCAACAATCGAACTTTCTTGTTAATGAATCTACAACAACAGATGTGTTTATTACAACAAATCTCCGCGGACGATACAGAGTCACAAATGCCTTGGGAATAAGCTTTCGACGTGAGTCTAGGCGAACTGGGCTATAATGTGCTGCTTGAACATCGCGTTCTGGCTGGTCTTTTATACTAATTTACTACTATGTGACAGTCCGAGGATATGTGACAGGAACAGAGAAATTGAAAATGAAAAAGAGTAATTTGAAACTGAAAAAGGAAATGCGACGATGCCGCTCTATTTTGGTGAGGTCCGGCCGCAGACAACTGGTGCCTGGAACCTCTTTTGGTGTATATTAGGACCTCCGAAATTCCCTTTGGAGGCTAGGTCCCGAATCCGGCCAATCGGTCGATTCTTGTCCGCCAGGATTTTGGCCCAGATTGGCCAAATCTTGTCCGCCCCGGACCTAGCCTACCCAAAAAATCGGTTTTTTCTCCCCGGAACGCTGGATTTGGCCTCCGGGAGCCCGTATGTTGCCTTGTGTTGATTCTCACGTCCATTTGCCATTGTCTAAAATAGTTTGAAGCAATATACGGTATTTATTACTTTTCCTCGTCGGTATCGTCGTCAGAGGCGATTCCAGCTGCTCCCCCGCGTTTTCCCGTCTTCCTAAAGAGCTTCATCGCCTCTTGGAACCTGTTTGTTCCCTTGGTCAGTATCTTGAAACGCGCCGCGTCGTCCGGGCACAATTCAAGCCCAGTCGGGACAACCTTCGGAGCTGACGTCAACAAGCACAGGAAGTGGATCG
This sequence comes from Mycena vulgaris, assembly GCA_029204335.1. NCBI lineage: Eukaryota > Fungi > Basidiomycota > Agaricomycetes > Agaricales > Mycenaceae > Mycena > Mycena vulgaris. Next base: position 6,852 of record JARGYA010000165.1, read on the forward strand.
GAGGAATATGTGCGTATTGCTTCGTTTGTAACATAGCAGTGGCCGTCGGAATGGCCCTGAACTGCGCGCCGTGGAGGGGTTCGAAGACTTGCACAGAGATTTTTGATAGCGCCGCGATGGTCGACGAGTCGGTCACAGGTTCGTGTTTCCCATACTTGCCTCCTCCTTTGGCATTCATGCCAAATACTTCAACAGGTGGAAATTAGCATCATCGGATGTTCAGCTGGTCACTGGAGACGAACCATGTCCGACCATCAGGCCACTGGCGGTCAAGATCACGCCATAGTCGCCGAGGCGGATGGGCCGTAAAATGGAGACCCGAGCCTCGAGGACTTCCGCCAGATGCGGTACCTTGGCCTTAATGAAGGCAGCCTTGCGTTTGGTTGCCGCCTAAAAGTAGATAAGCACAGCACTACGAAATAAGACGAAATTATACCAGCTTTGCGACCGCCGTGGCTGTCAGTGCGGCATTCGCCGAATTGCCGTTTCCAAGTGCGCTTTTTAGCCCGGGGACATTGCCTCCACGTCCGCCCGGGGCGGGTGCACGCCATCGAATCCCCCGCTCTAGCCCAGTCCCAACCGCTAAATCCTGCTCCTCCTTCAGTGCCAGGTGAAGTTTCCGAGTCAATTGCTGGCGCAACGACTCCGCCTGTGCTCGGTCCGACTTTGAGCTGTCAAGAATCTGAATGCGTACTCCCCGAGCTGCCTGAATCGTTTAGTGGTGGCGTCGTAACTCGACTAAATAATCGAAATTGATTGTAGCGGCCGTCGCTGATCCTCGACCCAACGGCTTGGAGGGTTCCGAAACTGACAGCGGGGGGAGTTTGGTTCCCAGCACGATGTTCACCTGTTCCTCTGCAACGATTTCATCGAGGATTTCGGCATCGGTGTCCGGGATGCTGTGGCTAGAAAATCGGTTAGAAGGTTATTCTCCATTCAGAATAAGACTCACAGCTTAATCAGGTCGTCCGCGGTTAAAGCCAGTGCGACAGAGGTAAGGTTAAGCAGCTCCGCCTCCTTTTTACGGGATCGTTCTACTGTCTCATCGGCGGCCCTGTCGAGGAGATCTTGCAATTGCTGCGCCTCGGATATGCTGTCCACGTCTGAAATGGACTCCGAGTCCGAGTCCTCGTCGCCGCCGTACCACGAGGCGACGCTTGGGAGCATGGCCTGGGCTGCGGCGGCACCGGAATGCAGCTGGAATGGTGCCAGGCCGAGCAGCGCAATCAAGCTGTCGGACTCTTCGGCTGCCTCAGAAGCGAGCTCATCAATATCAGAATCCGTGGGGAATCTAGAGAGCGCGATAATATCGAGACCGGTGTTGTCGAAATAGGTGTGTGAATATCCCACTGCGCGCGCCTTCGGATTAGCTGATTTGGCGCGGAGAACTGCAGCACGGAGCTTGACGCGAAGCTTTGGAATCATGTAGAGGAAATCTAGCATTGTGAAGTCCTTGATGATGCGGCGCGACTCGCCGAAGACATGCTCGCATGCTTCACTCGAATGCAACCACGGTAGGAGGGGGTAGAGGTCGCCGCCGAGGTAGTCGCGATGGATATAAACCAGCGCCAAGTAGCCTTCGATGATTATCCGGGCGATGTCGACGGCTTCTCGGGAAAGAAAGTAGATTGTCTTGGTGTAGTTGGACAGGTTGAGGAATGAGCTCCAAGAGTCGAGGAAATAGCGCGCGCGGAGAACAAGTTTTACGCGCTCTGCATGATCGATGGACCTATTTTGATAAGCGTCAATGAGTTCGCCGAAAATAAAGAGGTAGACGATTTCGCCAAGGTATTCAGGGTGATGATCGCCAAGATATTTGAGGGTATCTGCGGAAAACAGACGGGTAGCGGCGGCGTCATCCTGGCGGTCCAGCTATTCAACATCCTGATGAAACAATGGGGATCCGTCTGCGAATGCCATTTCACGGATGCGCGAGTAAATTGCCGTGTAACTGCCGAGGGCGAGGAGGCGAGCACCGGAGAAGAGGTTGTTGCGGAAAGTTTTGAGGGCGTGCTTGGAGTCTTGGATCATGCAGATAGACTGCCCACGCATGACCGCTATGACGATGCGGACCGCAGGCCCCTTTCCGTGAGGATCGTTGATAAGGTGTTCTATCCTGTCGGGTGCCTGTTTCACGAAGAGATCCTGCACGGACCGCTCTATCTGAGTTCCATCGCAGGCGTACGAGATGACCCTGATTTTGTGGTCAATGAGTCCGTTGATGACTTGGTCTAAAAGCTTCGCCAGAACATCAACTTTGAGGTCGTTTGCGATAGGAAGGGCAGCGACGATGATCGGCGTGACACCAGGGACTGGAATTGTTATGCACCAGAGTCGAAGCTTTACTACGGTCAGCCGGAGATGCGTTCGAGTGGGTGAGCACTAACCTTAGTAGCCTTGTCAGCCTTCGCTTGCGCAATGGTCTTTCTGACTTGATCCGGATCTGCGACTCGCAGAGGGCCTTGCGTTGCACCAACAAGGAAATGTGAGTTCTCCCCGCTATCCCAGTACAATCGGAAGGACGGGAAGAGTTTCGTATCGTCGCAGCTGAGATTGACAGGCCCGTCGTAATTCAAGGCTGCCAAACGCTCCGCGGCAAGTTTGAAGTTCTGGTCCGAAATATCCATCGGGAATCTCGGTTCGCGCGCCTCTTTCGTCCTATTTCGGAGGCGAATTAGGACAACAGTTTTGGTGCCAACGATTTGAGAACTCGCACCTGAAACTACACTCACTGCGAGCGGGAAGGTGTTCTTTTAAGGCGCGGTAGGCGGCGGGACTGTTAATTCGAATCTCGTTACAAAACTCATCGTACGCAGGAGCAAACTTGAAGTTTTGCATTCCAACACCGCGTTCTTCCTTGTCGGATTGTTTGACCATTGCCTCGACTAGCCCGTTGAAGACCTGATTGGTGTATTTGCCCTCTAGGGCTCCCGTAGCGTAACGAACACATGGTGTGTTCTTGGCATTCTGAAACTTAAATCAGTACGGTCGTATTGAGATCAAGAAAGCGAAGTTACGGGCTGTTCGATAATAGTTTGCAAACCCACAGTACGCGCGTAAATGTTGCCGAGAACCGGATTTCTGAACCGTATGTTTGTGTAGATGTAGTTCTTGGCTTCAGGCGTCGGTTTCTGGAGTGTCCGTTTGAAAGACTTGGAGGAAAGTAACTTTGCACACGAGGAGCAAGGTAGGATGCGGGAGGTTCTGTCCGGCACAGTCGCACGGCAGGCGGTGGAGAAAACGCGCAGGCGAACGTGGTCATTGCTCCACTTCTGCTCGTGCTGCTGCGTGAGGAGCACCTCCTCCTGGGCCGTTGGCTTCAACTTGCTGAAAGCCTTCTGAAATTTCTCGGTCGCAATGTTGAATACGGACCGAGAACCACCACCGGTGGCTTGCGAACGCGTCAAATAACGTTCAACATTGACGATGTCCTTCTCGCTGATCCCAGGACACGGTTTATCGGCGACTGATGCAGGCGTAGGACGCGCAGCTGCCGTATTTTTGATACCGACCGCTGCGAGGAGCTTTTTGACGGTTGAGATCCCAGCACCCGCGTGAGTTACAGGGCAGTCTTTGGTGATGTGAGCCTTGAATCGTGTGGAGTCGTACGCGGTTTTGACGATAACGTTCGTGGCGCACACGGAATGCCTAACGGTGCAAAGGTTGTCGGTGGAGAACTCGGCCTTGGAATCCAGGGCCAGAATCCTGTCCTTCATCTTCTGGCGCCGCGGCTCATCCAATTCGCCACGCAGCATTGCCGCCTTGTCCTCCCGTGCGCGCGCAGCAGTTCGACTGATACCGACATTCTTCGGTGGAGATGGCGGCGGGCCCGTTTTGAGCTTCTTCTTCGTGGGAATCGAGATAGGTGTCGCGGAGTTAGCGCTGGCATCTGAGATGTGTATCACGGAGCTGGCGCTCGCATCTGTCCCCGAGCGCTTCCTCTTGCTCGCCGCGTCCTCAGGCTTTGGTTTGAAAAAGGCGAACATGCTGCTCTGCTTCTGCTTCTGCTTCCCGGCCCGGGCTCCTTCGGCGGTATCAGTCGCAACCTTCGGTGCATCCACATCCATGGCTGAAGGCGGATCGTCGGCGGCGGCTACGGAAGATGTCGATGCGCCTTCGTCGGCACCGCCCGGTATTTCCATCTCGCTGGCTGAATCTGCCATGCTGCTCTCCCACTCCATACCGCTACTTGTCGCAAACGACGCGACAGTGTCACGATCTGACTGATCATCTTGTGGCAGCGGCGCAGATGGGATGTTCGAGTGGTAACCAATCTCCGCCTCCTCCGCCTCCTCGTCCGACCAGTCTGCCCTTCCAAGAAGAACATCCGCATCGGAGAACGGCTCAGAATCCTCAGACTCGCTGGAGTTGACGCTGTTTCTGTCGTCGCGTGGATTTAAAAGGTCTGTGATTGAGATTCGAGAGTGTCTGGGCTGCGGGTGAACATCCTAACAGATAATCAGAACGCATGAACGGAAAACTGCGCGTCTACATACCTCTGAAAGCGCAGGATTGGCTTCGATGACCCGGTTTCTGGCGTACTTGAGGAAATGCTTCACTCTTGCGTCGACGGCGGCTCGCGGAATCCATATCTGTGTTTCGGGATACACCTCAAGCTCGGCCGTGTTGGTGGCTACGACTCCGCAGGAGTAACTGTCGCGTTGGATACCATGCTTCATCCCTTCGTAATTGCAGTCGAAGGTGCCTTTAAATCGACGCGATAGCCACCTTTGCAGGCTTTTAATCAGTTTCTTCGGCGGGTTGAAAAATCCCGGAAGCGAATCGCCTGCCTTTAGTGAGTGCCGTATCCTGCCAGAATGTGACAAAAGCTTACCAAAACGGATAGTCTTTTGCGTGAAATCAATCACCCCGCTAACCCAATGACAGTTCCCGACGTTCGCGGGAAAAACGAGCTTTGTCTTTCCCTCCTCCTTGACTTCGCGCTCATAACGATGCAATAGGGCAGTTTCCCTCTTCGTATAATCGCCTTTGGCCGCGGTGAGAACTCCTTGGGAAAAGGCGAGTTTGGCGATTATGACCGTGTCCAAGTCCGGATCTGACGCGACGCGCCCAGCCAAATCTTCCATCATAATATCGACCTGTGTTGTCTTGAGCCAGACGCTGCCCAGGAACTCGAGTAGGTTCAGAGTAGAAGTCGTTTTACGTTCATAGGGGAGAGGGGTGTTCCAGCCCATGGTGTCCAGCAACGTCCGCGTCTCGTCAATCACAGCGCGGGTATCATCCGTCTTGCATTTGCTCCTTTCGTTGGCCAACCACTGAATGCTTCTCCTCCAACCCGCCTGCTGTTCGATCAGCAGCAACATATTCTGCCACAATGTGAGTATCCACAACGGAAACCGATCCGCGCCTTCGTTGTTTCTAGGATCGGAAATTGATTTTGCGCCGTTTAGCCAAGCTTGTCCAGATTTTCGACCGAGGAGATCCAGCACATGGCTGGGAGGGATGCTTCGATGACCCAAGAGTGAGATGTCCATAGTCGGCTCGTCATTGCTGAACCAGAGCTGACTCTCGTCGTAGGCAAGCTCCGAAGAATGCCGAGGAAGCTTCAGCTCGGAGAATTTCATGACAGGTAGGTTGCGGGCGGGCATCAGCTTCCCGGCCCACTCCGCGGGAAGCTCAAATGCGACATTCTTCGCGTTGATGACCTCGAATGGCAGATCACCAGAATATTGTTTTCCGGTCCCAATCCAATCCACGGGGACGAACGGATGATGCGAGTCGATTATGAGTTCCGCCATAGTCGTGATCGGCGCAGGAGCGGGGTGCGCGTAGCGAGCGGAGGGCAATGAAATAAAAAACTCAAGATGTGCTTTGTTTGGCGGCGACAAACAAAGGAGGGCTTATCTCTCGCCCACCGCTCGCTATACATGCTCCCCGCCCTTGCCCCGGTTAAGACAGTGGCGGAAATCAATAATCCCGCCGCGCGCGCCAATACCAGACCGAGAAACAATAATGCGAGGGGCGAAGCCGAGCCTGAGGCTTCCGACGTGCGTAGACGTGCAGCCGTACTTTTTCATCTTCTGACCATCCCATCTGCAGAGTCTCCCGGTCCCTGAACAAGTAGCGGATGATAGTTACGCCTCGGCCTCTACACCGCCGCTGCAAGGCAATCTTTTCTGCGGAGCTCGCCTCCTCAAGTCCGACAGTTATCCGGTGATCTACTCAAGCATCCGCGAAATAGGCTTCATCAACTTGAATGGATCCCCTTTAATTCACCGCGACGTTGCGGGACTGGATCGCCAGGACGACCACGCTGCTGCCGCACGAAAGCTTGAGATACACGAGGAAGGGCTTTACAAAGGGGGACAAATGGGGTAGCAGCTGGGGTTGAGCCAGGTCGAGCCCGAAGGCGACGATATCTGTACTGAATATTAGATAGTCTTTTAACAGACACACTTTTCTTTCGGCACTCCCAGCGGTACCTTATGATAAAAATTTGGTGGGTTTGGCGAGCATGAAGCTGACGACGGCAGTCCAAGTCCACAGCAACACAAATTCTGAGCGAGAGCATTAGTCCACTCAGTCATAAGAGTCTGATGTATATACAAATGGGTCGGGATATATCCACCCAAGAGCAGGTATTCTGTCCGCCGACGGACCAAGCATTTTCCTCGGCGAGCCCCGATTTTGTCCGCCCTGAACCTAGGTTTGGGGCCCAAAATCCCAAATTTTCGTCCGCCGGTGGACCTATCCTCCAAAGGGATTTTCAGGGGTCCTTGTATATTTAGCGAGTCCTCGGACGGCCGTGCTTTGCCGTCCGCACCCTCGCGCTTGCTCTGCCTCGGCATGGCTGTAAATAGCTCATGCTACGTCACTATCCTGGTCAACGGAGACGGCTCGGCCGTCGGTATCCACTCCGTGAAGTTGTTTTAGCTGTGTCCGAGCTGAACTGTTCACCCATTGCCTGTTTAGGACTTTCATTGTACTTGTTAGGTTCCTCGAACGCGACGCGCACGTCACATGGGTTCCACGATGGTCTAGGCTCAGCTCGGCTGCTTCCGAGCATCGGTATTTGTCAGGCGCACAAGTCCTCGAACTATAATTAGTTCATCCGTGCTGTTGTTTCAAGTCTTGGGTTTGCCCTCGGACCGAGTTAGAGTCCTCGGACCTGTACCTACCGGTACTTTGTGACCGACATAGTAGTCCTCGGGCGATGCTTTGCCCTAATGTAAGTCTATTGGGAGTCCTCGGACTGTCCCTGGTCCTGCAGTCTAGTTCGCGCTCGTGCCAGTCCTGTCCAGGATGGCCCAATAGCAGTCCTCGGACTGGTCCTGTCTCTGCGTCTGGTATACTGTGTTCCAACTAGTAGTCTTAGGCTTTTGTGTTTAATCTCCTGGGTATGGTAACTAGCTTTTGCAGTGCAATCCGCCCTCAGATATGAGTTATGGACTGAATCTGACGAACTTCGAGGCATCCTTAAGCTTACTATACTGATCCTCAATATTTGAAGAACCAAGTCGTAGTATAACCTTAATGCCTATACGGTTCTCTCGCGTCCTTGCTACGCAGTCAGCAGTGCGGAGCTCGCTCTGACTCTAATCTGTATGCCACCAGGCAGGGGACTTCTTGTATTTGACAAGAAATCGCAAAAATGCGAGATTTCACGGCTGGGCTAATACCAGTCGTATCAGCGGGCCCATCACGCCCACAGCCAGAAAGCATCGACATCGATGCAGAGCCGGACCTCGAGCTCATTAGGGCCCGACCCCACGCGCCTCTTCGCCCCCAGCCCCCGCAACCTTGTCGCCGCAAGAGCGACAAGTCCCCCACCGGCAACAAATCACTTGCAACCCCCGCTCCCCAGCCCCATGCCAACCGCAACACACCGCTGTTCCTGCCGGCGTCCGATTCCGATACAGAGGTTGACGAGGCCTGTGTTAGCGACTATCTCAACGACCATCCGACAACACCCGCTGCTTCTGCCGTGCCACCCCTCATTTCTGGGGAGCCAGGCCCCAGCCTCGGGGCGGGCAAGCGCTGCTGTCGCTCCCGGAACGGCGTCCTTGCACACACATCTCGACGGTCGACTTGCACCTGACCCCCCAGCGCCAAGCATCCATCGGGGACACCCGCTCGATCGCGCAAGCGCCACGGGTCCCTTCCCGTCTCGAGGACACTCTCGCTCAGTAGACAGTAGCTCACGTTCCTATAGGCATTCAGAGGATCCCCTGCGACGGCGCTACTCATGGTCTCATTCCCCGCGCCGTCGTAGCTCGTGTTCGCGTTCCCCACGCCGTCGTCGCGCGCGATCTCGTTCCCTACGCCATGGGCACTCGCGATCTCGTTCGCCGCCCCGGCGTCTCTCGCTCTCTCGCTCCCCGCGTCGTGGTAGCTCGTGTTCACGCTCCCCGCGCTGTCGTAGCTCGCGGTCGCCGCCCCGTCGTCGCTTGCGGTCTCGTTCACCACCCCCCCCGCCGTTCGCAGCACGCCACACAACACAAGAACCAGACGAAGCAGCAACCCAAGCATAGACCCATCCATTGCGGACACCGTCGCAAGAAAGGTCCCGACTCGAGCAAGGACAAGTCTACCGGAGGTCTATCCTAGTGAGAATCGGTGAGACTTGCTTCAGCTGGAATCCGCTGGAAGTGTCTGACATCGCGTCCAGATGTGGAATAGTTTAATTTTGTCGTGTCCCTCTGTTACATATCGAAAATGTCCGTCGCGACCGTTCCAACTAGCACTTGCTGTCCAAATTGTATTTTGAGACCACCCAAATTGTTGATCGGGAAATTACAGAGCGCAACTTTGGTTTGCGGCTGGGTTACAGGTTCTTCTGACTTTGCCAGAGTGATTTCGTTATTTCATACAATGAGTCTGACGCCTACAGTACAATTTCACGTGACTCATTTGTAACGCTCATCTGTGACGCTTGACGTCTTTTTGTTCCGCACTCAGTACTGCCTGGTGTGCCGCGCCTCGCAGTATCTACCCCAGTTCCCATATTGCCTGTCACGCCGCGCCTCGCAGTATCTATCTGTTTGCTCCTTCTTTTTCGTCTTCTCAATGGCCGCTGCGCCGACTGTACCTGTAAGCTATTTGTTTCCACCTGCCACCTGCCACAGCAGTCTGACGCTTCTGGATGCGTAGGTGGACGGGACACCCCTCACCGGTCATGCTCGGATTGGAAAGACGATCTGGGGTGTTTCTAACAGAAATGCCAAAACACTCCGTGATATACCAACGCCCCAAACCGCTCCTCCCTTTCACTACGCATCCACCCGCGGAAATTTCTGGTCTCCGTCATACGTTGCAACCTGCACCCCGTATGTTTTGTTCATCCCTGCCGTCTATCCGTTATACGGACCAGTTCTTGGGCAACTGGACTAAAAGTGTTGCCAACTTCCCGTCTCAAATCGAGTGGATGCCGTACCCGGTCGCCCATTCCGCCAAGGGTGGGGTCTGGCAAAAAATATACTAGAACAATGGGAGGTGCTCGAACTCCGCCTCTGCAGGGTTGTGAAAGCCATTGGGGAGTGCAACCGTCTACCCATTTGTGTCAGGATCACGAGATTTGGCTTCCCATATCGGTGGGGCTACAAAGACCTCTACCCGACTGAAAACGCGGCTCGCACCGTCATATTTCACGCCATCAAAGGCTTCTTGCCCCTCATTGCTCATCTTACGATGTATTTCTGGCTCATGGACATTCAATTCCGTATCTAAGATCTGGGAGGTACTACATTACCCGAAGGTCCACCCCGCTATGTTGATTGGAGGAAATATATTTGTGAGCAAGCATGCGTTCACCCTGCGTGGCTTGCAGACTTGGAGGCCTCGGTTGCTGGAGATCTGACCGTTCCCAGAATCGGTGGGATGCTCGATTTCGGTCCCGGGAAGGACCCCGAGCTTGCCACCGCCTCCACGGATATGCAGTTTATAGTTCCCGCAATCATTTCCTCCAGAGTTCCTGTACCCCTGTACATTTCCTGGGGCGAAATTGAGGACTCGCCCAAGGTCTTTGTACCATATGGCTTAAAGTCCCTCAAACTCGTGCCTGACGGTCCGGAAGTGCGTTATTTGCAGAGCCTTCCTGGGGACGTCACGTTCAATCGTTGGACCCTAAGTAAAGATCACACCGCAATGAGACAGGTCTTCTCATCAGGCCGCAAAACCCATCCATACATCGCACCCCCATCGACCCCGACCGCCACATACATCGCACCCTCATCGACCACGGCCGCCCCATTTGATGCAGACTCCCATGCCCAACTTGCAGATGCTGACAACTTTCCTCCCGTCGTTCATGGCAGTAGACAACGCCCAGACGAGCGCATGGCCGATTTTTTTATTCGCCGCGAAAGAACCAACGCTGAGAAGGCTGAGCACGAAACAGCACAAGATAAACAGCGTCGCCAGCAGAGGTTAGCAAACGCGGTGAAAGGTAATCTGCCGGGCCGCGGAGGAGGAGGACGGGTGTACGTCTGGGAAAAAGTCGGTAACTACTATATGCGGCATCCAGGTGGTCGAGACAAGTACCCTGACCTCTGGGATGAATATGGCCCTGAGCAACGTCGTTACGACGTGTACTATAATGAATGGGATCTATGTTACGACTTTGGAGAGGATGAGGACCGACCGGATGAAGAAGATGCGAGATACAGGCTACCTCTGCGGATCGAGGAAGATGTGAGCTACAGGCTTCCTCTATTGAACGAAGAAGACGAAAATATACCACCTGGAATCGCAGATTACGAAGATGCCCCCATCGAGATGCTGCCTGAGACCATGGAAGACGAAGATTCTCCCCCCATCAAAATGCCACCTCAGACCGCGAAGGGCTTGAACCTCGAAGACGGCGAAATTTATTCCGCCGAGGTGGACCTGAAGCTGAAGCGCATCCGGCAGGAGACTGGACCGGATACAATATCTGTCCCTCTAATCGACCATGATTTCAAGCAGATGGTATACCTGCGGTTTGGCTGTACAATGGCGAATGATGTACCTGCAGACAACCTCGCCCTCCCCAAGGAAATACTTGCTAAAAAGCTACTTGGTAGCAGTTGAAATTGTGGCCAAACCGGATGAAATGAATCATTTCCTTCATTTCCTTGCTCTCTGCAAGGAATCACGATCTTGTCGGACATCCCGCAAGGTATCCTCGATTTCCATCAAGAGGAGGCTGAACTCCATTGCGACTGGACGGTCCAGGTTCGCAGGGCGATTTTAAATCAGAAAGTATATTACTTGATTTCGGCTCGTGAGATTAAGGCTTGGCGCGGTTTCTGCATCATTCTACAAAGCGCAACCACTGTTCTCGAAATTGTGCGACAGGGCTGGGGGCCGAGCCTCAGAGACGTTATGGAGGCGCTGTTATCTAGGGGGATATCCTTCATGACCGGTTGTCGCGTCGAAGTATCCTGCCCTGAGCGCGCGTACCACCACCAGTTCTGTTACTCTGGGTTGGGTTTTAGGCTGGTCGGCTACAAGCACGATCTCGCCGATTACCACGCCTACGTCTCTCGCCGTAGTGACTTCCTACTTGGTCCGCGTGGGCGTGCAGCTCTACTCTACGGTGGCATAGTTGGCCACCTCGCGAGATCTGAAGTCTCGGTAGACGAGGCCTGCCGCGGACCAAGTGACGAAGCATTCACTGAGGGTGTTTGTCTATGGGATGGTCATTCCACGTATGGCTATTGGGACGATTGCCTCACCGAGCAAGAGATTGATTTGATTTGCGGCGTATATCATGTGGCAACTGGTTTGTTATTTTTCTTCTTCTCTCCTGACAAGCTGAGAGTCAACGTCCTGCTTAGGTAGCGGCGACCAAACATCAACGGTGTCCTGGTGGCCCAGGCCACCGGCCTTCGACACGTCCGGAATTAGCGTTGGCTGGTGGACACCGTTGTGGGAGGTGTGGTACCAAAAGCGTCTCAATCAGCTTGAGACTGGAAAGGCCATTCTCTGCACCCACACCGAGTGGAAACACAATATCCACTTTGAGTGCAAGGCCCCCCTATACACTAAAGCGATTGAAAGACAAGCCGCACAAATTCTTGAAACTGTACTGTGCTAGCCTGCTGTACTTATATTGTTCGAATAATATACCGACTTATATCATATAACAAACAGTTCAATTTCTGGGCAACTTGCTCAGTTTTTGACGTGTCAAGTCACAGTCATTGAATTGATCTTAAAGTCACGGTGTCGGCTCGCTCACGTGCCCGGTTCATCTTGCTTCAACACCACCATTTGTGGGGCGCGCAGTCGCTCTACTCGTCATTCACAAAAGTAACCGGAAATCTGCTGTGACATCATAACCACGTGCTCCAAATTCAACCTCCACCTACCACCATATGCCTAAGGATACTACCCGCCGATGTCTCGACTCACCTCGCAAAAATCGCTTCATTGGCGCTGTCCAGGCGCACGGAAACATCAGCCGTGCCTGTCGTGATCACGGCATCCGATCATCCACCGGCCATGATCTCTGGAAAAAGTTCCAGGAGACTGGTTCGACCACGAATCTCCCCCGTTCTGGCCGCCCGCCGACCTTCTGCAAGCCGGAGAAGGCTCTCATCACCCAAATCTCCGTCGAAAACCGATGTAAACCCTTCCGCGAGATTGCCAACGAAATTACACCATCTGTCAGCGCCGAGACTGTGCGACGCATTGCAGCTGAGGAGGGATACCACCGGCGTGTTGCAAAGAAGGTCCCTTACCGCTCCGCAGCCACAAAGGAGAAAAGAATGGCATGGGCTCGAGAGAGAGACGAGAAAACAATGCATCCCCGAGAATGGGAAAACATCGGTTGGTCCGATGAAGCTTACGTCTGCCTCGACGACAAGAAGGGCCGAGTTTGGGTTACCCGGAAGCCGGGGGAGGAGCTGTTGGATGAACGCTGTGTCCCTGTGCTTCCCCAGAACCCGATTCGCGCCATGGTGTGGGGAATCATCACGAAAGGCTTCAAGGGGCCCCTCGTGGTTCTCCAGTACCCCGGTGGAAAGGGCGGAGGTATGACAGCTCAGCGATACATCCAGCAGGTCCTCGAAGGCCCCTTCCTTCCTTTCCACCGCCAAATGAAGAGGCAGCGGCCCAATTTCAAGTTCCAACAGGATGGCGCGGCATCACACCGTGCCAAGGCCACGCAGAAATGGCTCACCGATCACAACATCGTTATTTTCCCCTATCCACCAACTTCTCCTGATCTTTCACCCATTGAACCTGTGTGGCATATTCTCAAGAAGCATATTCGGGCAATCCGACCCCAGCCAACGTCGTATGAGCAGCTGTGCGACGCGATTCGCGAGGCGTGGGACAAAATCACGGTTGCCGAGATTAATCAACTTGTGGACCGGATGCCGGCGGTGGTTGATGCTGTAATTGAGTCCAAGGGGGGACATACTCACTATTAACGTGTACTATCCATTGAAGTTGCAAAAAACCACATATTTCGTGTGTACAACCGAGATTTCCGGTTACTTTTGTGAATGACGAGTACAGACGATTTTGGTCTTCAGGTCGCACAGTCGCTCCGTCGCCCGTCACTCAAATATGAAAAATAATTGTTCTCTGCACCACAAGCAGACCAGCAAGATGTGTCGTGTCAACGGTGAGTACCTGAAAGATCTCCGGCCTTGCTGCCCTGATGCGCTATTTGCAAGACCGAGATGACATGGGTGTCCGCCCTTGGCACTACCATGAGGTCGTGGGCCCTGAGTGGGAGGACTTGAGACACCCAAGGTCAGCGCCCTTGGACGCTTCCAACCCGTGGCGACATTCGGTTTGAACACGAAGCGCGCACATTCGAGCGATCGGAGCTTCAAGCGTGAGCGCAAACATGTTGAACGCGTCATCGAACGCGTCGTCGAAGTGCGTGAAGTGCGGGTCCCCGTGGAAGTGAAAGTGCAGGTTCCCGTGGAAGTATTCGTCCCACAGGAAGTGCAGGTACCCATGGAAGTACTCGTCCCAGTGGAGGTCGAGCATCTCGAAAAAGGATGGGACGACGAAACCTCCCCGACGGCGCTCGTCGTCGACCCCCACACTAAAACTGAAACGCTCAAGACCATTGCATGCACGGCTCGCATGCTCGACGTGATCCACCCCACAGAAGACTCGAATGCCTGGTCGGGCATCTCACTTTTTTCAGATCCCTCCCTACGCACAACACATATATTCCTGAACGTCAATAAAGCTAAACCCCACACAACCGCAAAAAACCAATCTATTGTGTGTCTGTCTCCCGTTACTAATTACACCACTTAGTTCTTTTGTCTAGATCTTCGTTGTGCTTAAGGGCGCAATGCGTGTCGTGCTGGACAAGACATCCTTCATCCTTTCGACGGGTGGCACTTGCCTCATCCCACGCGGCAACCGTTACAGCTTAGAAAATGTAGCGACACGTCGCACCAGCATCCTGGTGGTTTCACCCCGGAGGGAGGAGGATGAGCAAAAGTTGCGGGGGGAGAAGGAGTGAGTGCTGTGGGTTACGCTACATTTTTCTCTCGACTATAAGCTAGATTGCATTTAATTCACAATCTTTCATCTTTATTGGAAGCGTGATGTCATCGTCAAAATTGCTTACGTGAGCTCTGTCGACCTTCTTCTTCCTTCCATGTCTGTCGGGCGACCTCGCCCAATGGACCTCTACCTCCCTTCCATGTCATGTTTATTGGGTGACCTCGCCCAATAGACCTCTCCCCTACAGTCCCGATTAACATGGATCACCACCCCGATAGTCTTCGACCCACTTGGACCTACTCGCTAGCGTTTTTATTCCCTCGCATGTATTCCCCCGTCTCTACCTGCGGAGCTACAACACCCTCCACGCCTTCCAGCCATTGTTCCAATTCCGCGTGGCCATCCAACGCTTTCTTCCTCCCTCCATGTTTGTCGGGCGACCTCGCCCCATAGACCTCTCGACCTCTCCCTTCATCTACACCTCCCTCAATGTCATGTTTATTGGGCGACCTCGCCCAATAAACCCCTCCCTCCTTGTATCCTACAGTCCCGATTAACATAGATCACCGCTCCGATAGTCCCCGACCCACTCGGACCCACTCGCTAGCGTTTTTATTCCCTCGCATGTATTCCACCGTCTCCGCCTGCGAAGCTACAACACCCTACCCGCCTTCCAGCCATTACTCCAATTCCATGTGGCCATCCGACGCTTTCTTCCTCCCTCCATGTTTGTAGGGCGACCTCGCCCCATAGACGTCTCGACCTCTCCCTTCATCTACACCTCCCTCCATGTCATGTTTATTGGGTGACCTCGTCCAATAGACCTCTCCCTCCTTGTATCCTACAGTCGCGCTTGTTTCCCCCTTAACATGGATCACCCTCGATAGTCCCGACCCGCTCGCTAGCGTTTTTATTCACTCGCATGTACTCCACCGTCTCCGCCTGCGTAGCTACAACACCCTCCACGCCTTCCAGTGATTGCTGGGCAGCCACTTCCGTTGGTTGCGCCACTTCCATTCTGGGCAAAATCCGAAATCCGCCGCAACCATGAGGCTGATTTGGCCAAACAAACAGTTGAATTTGTCTTCACCACACTCTGCCCATCGACAATGGCTCGAGGCGTACCACAGCAGAAAAGCAAAGTCCCAAAGATGAATCTCCCTTCACAGACGAAGCGCAGCCGTAAAAAGAAGAGTAGTAAGTGCGCCCCAGTATCCTACGCGCCTACTGACGCGAACTACAGCCGACGAAGACGATTGGGGTCCCAGCGACCATGACACTGACACCGCACTCGAATTGACATACCGTAAGCATTGAACTAAACCTCAGGCGCTTACTAACGCGCCAATCCTATTCAGCGTCCGGGCGTCCTCGGCGACACAACGCTGGCCAAGGCGGCGTCGCCGACCGGGCTCGGCGGGTCGGAAACGCCATTTCAACCAATCCCTCCCCTGCCAAGCGCAGCCTCCGTCCCGACCCGGACACTGAAGAGGGACCGCGAAAGAAAGTAAAAGTAGTAAGTTTTTTCTTCCCGTAGCTACAAGACGACGAGCCGGGCGATCGCCTCAGTTCGGACTCTTTGTAGCTTATCTTGCTGTTTGGCCACTCCAGCTCACATATTTGGCAGACCGGCGAGGATATCGTAGACGGACCACTAAAACGTGCCCCCGCACCTGTCCGACATCTTCCGATGGTTAGTTGTGCGAGTTGCTGAGCCGAGCGATTATCGCTCAGCTCAGTCTCTTGTAGCACGTGTTCCTAAAGTTCATCCCACTTATGTCTTAACAGTTTGATGGTGACGAGGACGGAAATGCGAACATGCGATTGAAGCCCACGAAATACCCTGAAACAATCCAGGAGGAAGAAGAGGAAGAGCAAGAGCAAGAGCTGTCGTGGAAACAGGACGGCGACGTAACTTAATTTTTCGTGACTGAGCCACAGTTCTCACGGAGTCTGATTCAGCGTTTGACCACGAGCAAAACTCAAGACGACCTTGTAGGAGATGGCAATCGTTTGGAGGGCGGTAGCGAAAATCTTCAAAACTCGCTCGAAGCCATGGCTAGCCAAGCTCCCCATACTAATCATTATTGGTACAACCCGTCCAATCTACCAGCACAATCAAGTAGGTACATCGCTCGTGCCAAAACTGAATTAAACATGCTCTTGTGCACAGGCCAGTACCCACACTTCTCCTTTCAACTGCCAGGTCAGCAAGTCCGTCCGCCGTTCGCTCCTCCCTACCCGGGTAAGTGCACCTCCCACGCACACCCCCACCCCAAACTAATCGGACATAGAGCAACAAAACCACGGCGGATCTACGTCCACCACCGGCGGGCGTAACCTCGCCCCAGTCCTGCATGCATCAGGCAGCTTCAGCTCTAACGGCTGCAACCCCGACGGTAAGTAGTACATCCCTCACATTAAACTTGAATTAATCTTTGGGGACAGATGCCCCAGCGCCGCCGCGTTTCAGCAAGAACAACTTCCCTCTCATCCAGCATCGGGGTAAGCACATGGCTCGCACTAGACTCTTACTAAAATGTGCACAGACGAGCACATCAATACCCCCACCGGCGGCAACGTCCAACGACCCCCCACCGGCCAGCACCCCGGTGATAGTTACCAACACTTCTCGGGTCAAAGCTCCGGTAAGGAGTCGCTAGGCAAGCAAGTCCGCGCGCCCCTCGTTCTCAACCCGGGTGAGTGCACCCACTACTCACACTTCCGCCCCAGACTAATCGGACATAGAGCAACAAAACCGCGGCGGATCTACGTCCACCACTGGCGGGCGTACTCCCGCCCCAGTCCAACATCAACCTTCGGGGACAGTTGCCTCAGCGCCGCGTTTGAGCAAGAACAACTTCCCTCTCATCCAGCATCCGGGTAAGCACATGCCTTGCACTAAACCTTTACTAAATGTACACAGACCAGCACGCTAATGGCCCCACCGGCGGCAACGTCCAACGTCCCCCCATCGGCCAGCACCCCCGCGACGGTAGTTACCAACACTTCTCGGGTCAAAGCTCCGGTAAGGAGTCGCCAGGCCAGCATGTCCGTCCTCGCTACCCGGGTATGTGCACCCACCACTTACCCTTCCGCCTCAATCCTAATCGGACGTAGAGCAACAAAACCACAGCATATTTACGTCCACCACCGGCGGGGGTAACCCCGCCATAGTCCAACATGCGTACACAGACCAGCACGCCAATGCCCCCACCGGCGGCAGTGTCCAACGACCCACCGGCCAGCACCCCCATGGTGATAAGTATCAACACTTCCCGGTTCAAAGCTCCGGTAAGGAATCCCTCGGCCAGCAAGTCCGTCCTCGATACCCGGGTAAGTGCGCTCACCACTTACATTTTCGCCCAAACTAATCGGACATAGAGCAACAAACCCACGGCGGATCTACGTTCACCACCGGCGGGCGTAACCCCGCCCCAGTCCTGCATGCATCAGGCAGCTTCAGCTTCAACGGCCGCAACCCCGACGGTAAGTAGTACATCCCTCACATTAGAACCTGAGTTAATTTTCCGGGACAGATACCCCAGCGCCACGTTTAAATGACAACCACGCGCCCTGCGTCCCCCTCCACAAGTCAAATGACTCGAGTAAGCACATCGCTTGCGTTCAAACCGCGACTAATTAATATTCGGATTCAGATTCGGAAAGAATTGCTCAATTAGCGGGGTTCTTTCATGGTAAATCTCCGCAAGAGGTATGGGAGATTATGCAAAACCTGGGAAAATGTCTGGGTGTCGATATAAGGGACACTACCGTGCTGAAGGAGGATTATGGCAAGTATATTAACACTATTCATACCCATACGACCTGATCGTCGCCCCAAGGTGCCACCGGCCACCCAAAAAAGACTGGTAAAATCTTCACCCTCACGCAATCCCATCTGACAGTGAAGCAGGTGGCGCGGCCGCGCCCCGCGATTACCAACCGCCACGAAACGATGCGGATGGCAGCCGGAGCAAGAATGCTAGCCGCAACGGTAGGATTTTTTACAATCTCACGATCACATCTGAAATCGAGGCAGGCGGAGGGGGCGCGGGCGTATCGCGTAGAGACACGCGCCATGACCTAGCCCATCGGGAACATCAAGATGATCGTCGAGGCCATCGAGACACGCGCCATGATCTAGCGCGTCGGGAACATCAAGATGATCGTCGAGGCCATCAAGATGCTCACCGAGGCCCTCGACATACTCTTCAGGACCATCAAGATGCTCGTCGAGATCATAATCGCCGCGACAAGGGGCACGCAGGCAATCCTCGCCAAGGCACGTTTTCAGCCTTCTCCAAATGTGTCTGAAGCTTTATCAATCACAGCCCCGCGTAAAGTAACTTCTGCTGACCTCAAAGGTGCACCCCGCGAGCAACGGCGGGATAGCGAGAGAGGTAAGGAAATTCCATGTTGATACAGACCTAAGTTAATGTTGTTTAGCAGACCCAGTCCAGTCATCGCGTAAGTTTTATTTGATCATGAACAACTCTTGTTGACAACTTGCGCAGGCTCATCTCCAGGGCGTGCCCAAAGTGAGTTGAATGCGGGTCTTTCGACAGATGCTAATGTTCTCATAGGCCCTGACGAAGATGTCCTAGCAACTCACAGGGTCCGCACTCGAGCCCCTCGGGTTCCGTCCGCAGAAAAGCTCCAGCACCACAAGATGCAGCAAATGCGTCTTAGAACCGATGTGCCAGCGCCCGCGGACGTCAGCTCCGATAGCGGTGACGAAGAGGATGAAGACGATGACGACGACGACGAGGAGGAGGAGGGGGGTGCCAAACGCAAGACGCGAACGTCAAAACCCCCGGCACCCCACAACCTCTCATACTATAAAGGTGACTATCGGACCGGGCTGATCACCGCGAAGCGGAACCAACGCCTCTACGTCGTCCGCCACCATCTTTTCCCAGGGAAGAAAGCGCACATGGACAAGTCCCATGAGATGGTTATTCAAGCGCTCAACCAGTACGAGCGTGAAGCCGAACGAAAATTAAATAACGGTATGGTTCCCACTTCATTCACTGTACTGCAATGCAACTGACACGCACTACAGAGATCTATTTCTCACATTCTGCAGCCATGGACAGCCTTGTATGTTTCAATCCGGGCATCTATAATGTACTGAACTACAGCCAACCAGGTCTGGGCCGAGGTCGCTACTTTCCGTTGCAGAGGGAAAGAGAGAGCAAGGATTGTTGTCGAACGCCACTTTCAACGGGCGTTCTACCCCTATGATGCCTTCACGGAAGAACAAGGATATGGCCAAAACGAGTTTGAGCAGGTTTCTGCGGACAAGGTCATGGAACTTCTCGAAGGCTCGGCCTTTATCCAGCATAGAGCGGGCCCCAAGGTATGCCTGCCATGATTCTAGCAGCCTCATTGATCCTCTCGTAGAAACCTTTACTAAACGCCACTCACCCCGCCATCAAAGACCTCCTCGACGCGTGGATTTTCGGAGGAGGTTCGAAGCCGCTAAAGGACCCCCTCATTGCATCTTTCCCACAGGTTATCACCTCCATTGAGGTGGAGGACGTGGCCGCGATCATTACCTTGGTCAGTATCGATTCTACCTCACCATCGTTTTCTTTGACCATACATATTGCAGATGAAAAATTCCCTTGATGAGAGGGCAAACGGATTCTTTACGCCCATCAAGTGCACAGCAGACCGTTACCTCGACTATTACAACGACGCAGTTGAGACGTTACGCGACATTTTGGCCATGGAAAATACTGGACCCCTTGTACGCGCCACCTGGGATTTGTGGTATGCTCAGATCATGTTTGTTTTTATCGTTGTTATTCGATTGAGACTGACTTCGAACCTTCATTAGGCGACGTGTTACTTCTAAAGCGACGCGCGTCTCCCGTGGCAATAATTTCCAATTGGCCGACGATATCGTGGATGACGGATCGGATGGTGAGACTGAATTGTGCGCTGGAGATGTGGCGGGGTCGCAGGCCGGCGGCAACGATGTGGTAGAGTCGCAGGCTGGCGACGATGGCGACGATGATGCGAGGTCCCACTCTGAGCCGGAGGCTGCTGGCGACTACGATGCGACGGCGCATTATGAGCCGGAGGGATACAACAATGATTACGGCCTGGACGATTAGTAGATTTGAATCAACGGATTTTCACGCCATCATTTACCCAATGAGAACTGTTAAGAGGTTTTATTCTGGTTTTGGGGAGCATAATGATGTGGGTGTACTACTACTGAGCGCTGTAGAGCACTACAGGCCACTACAGGCCCACTACAGAGCACTGTGCAGTGCTACAGAGCACTGTGTAGTTCAACCCTAACCCTACACATCACTACACACATGTGACCCACTACACGGCACTACACAGCGCCACTACACACCACTACACAGTAAGGGGGGTCCACTACACAGCATTACACAGTGCTACACAGAGGGTACCCCCCACTACCGCACTACAGCACTACACAGCACTGCCGTAGTGCTACGCAGCACTGCCCAGCAACCCCAGGGTTTGCTGATGTACACTGCCTGTCCGCGTTTAACTCTGCGGCATTTTTCGTGGATCCTCCAAGGGCCCATTCTCAGCATCCTCGTACTGTACTATCTCTACATGGGCTTCCAGCGCCAGGTATCTCTGAAGCATCCATCGGCACAATCCTAAGTACTCCTGCAGAACATCTCAACGGCGCAAGTCAATCCGGCGGCGACTCCTCCAAAGAGGGCCAGAGCTGTTGGAGCGGCGGCAGTGTTCAGACCCTACAGCAGTTGCTGGTTCTCCGTGCGTGGATTTTTCTCTCTTCATCTGCTCACATTCTTGGCGTGTTTTCATTCACAGCGACTTATCATCCCTCTCCGTGCGGAGTTATACCTACCATTAGGATTGAACAACTGTATTCATCCAATCCAAACTACTCCCGCATATGTGGCGTCTCTAGCCCCAAGCTGCAGGTTAATTCCCTGTGCCGTGCTCTTTCCAGGCTCTCACAATTGTCCCTGCAGAAGGGCCGCACCCAGAGTCACCCGCCGCACCGGTACCGTTTCCACATATCGCCTGCCGACAATGCGCACGGAGACTCGGATGACGCTACGTGGCTCTGCGGAGCGGATCGAGGGCCAGATGCTGCCGCCGATCCTCTCCTCTGGCAATACGATGGTGCACACAGCTATTCATGATCGTGCGCAGGTTCGTCTTCCATTTCCTGTACATCTATGACTCATTCTCCGCAGACTTCGTGTCACCCAACTCGGTTCAATCTAGTGCTGATCCGCAGTCTACCTTGATTCAACCACGACGTCGGCACATTTTCTAATCAAGTTCCCACTCATCTAACTCCCACCGCGCTTCGTTTTTTATCGTCTGTACATCTACAGCTAAACCTCTGCAGATTAGAACTCCCATCGATTCAAGATGCATCGCAGAACTCAGTTTGTACGCCATTCTCAGCGATTAAACTTAGACTCACAGCGCTTTCGACAATCGACGCTTACTCGAATCTCCCTCGGACACGGAAATCAACGTCCCAGGACGACTCTATTTCGTCTGCTTCTGCCCGCTTAGGTATACGTAGCCTTGCTTCCACTCTTTTCTTCTAACCACCCCATGACGCCGTTTATATCGTGCACTTAGAGTTCAGTTCATCACCATTTGACACACACGGACTGACGCTACATTTCTTCCATACAGTCCTCATTGCTCGGTAAGATCTCCATCCCATTACTTGGCTTGTTCAATTATATCTGCGCGTCACAGTTCACGCTCGTCACCTCCCATTCACCATGCTCGCCAGCACTCCCAATTCCCCGCTTCCTTCAACTCGAAGCCCCAAACCGCTCGGCCGCTTATCCTCTACTCACCATCTCCCGCGCCTCTCTAATTTACATTTACATCCATCGCACGCCCGCTTTCCAACGAGCCTCGAAGAACGCGAGGGATTTCAAGCTGTATTCCGAGTCCAAGTCGGATCATGCTACGCGCCCAACCGCCTCACCTTGATCATACTCACAGCATCTCCATCTGGTTTATTCTTGTTCGGGTACCCGCGCAGATCTTCTCTTCTCTTTCCGCCCCGCCGGTTCTGGATATTCGCACAACGCACGGCCCCGCTGCCCGATCCCACGCGTAACCCAACAACCCAACATCGCATTCGCATTCTAGAATCCACTCCGGCCTTCGCCGGATTCAACGCAGCGGGAACCTCACTCGAAACGATTCAGCGCGAGGCTTCAAGACAATTCAATTCAGCACGAGGCACGGCTTAAATTTACTCTGGGAGTGCCTTCCTTCGTTGTGATGCATCCATCTTCGTTCCGTCTATTCCAAGAAGTTCTACTCTAGCTGCCGCGCCTCGTCTACGCCACCCAAGTCCCTATAGACCCCTCCGACTCCGTGTCCGCCTCCACCTCCTCCGCGTCCGCCTCTCCCGTGTTGATTTATCGATTCCTATACCGTAGTCAAGCAAGCAAGCACACACCTCTCATCCTTACCTACCCTCAACCTCGCGATCCACTCGAGACTCAAGACTCACGATCCAATCTCCAGACTCGGACTCGGACTCTGACTCGGAATCGACTCGACTCGGAGCCAAGACTCGGAATCGAGTACTCAAGACTCGGACTCAAGACGCGGCGAGCTCGTTGCAAGGGCAGCACATCTCTGCAGGCGAGGCACCCTCGCTTCTCGTTTCGGCGCGGGTTCACTTTCAGGACTCGCGCGCATCGGTATCGTGTCGCGTCTTGAGGCCGTGCAAGACTCGGCGCTCGAATTCTGCGCTCCGATGCACACTCAAGCCTCAGCTCTGCACCGCGCATGTGCAGACTCCACGCCACGCATCGCGCGACTCCTTCACTCGACTCGGGATGGGGAGTCGGAGATGCCGCACGGAAGGGATGAGAAAGGTGTATTGGCATGGGCACGGGTAGGTAGTACATGCAGGTATGTGAGGATGTACGTGGATGTACGTGGATGCGAATGCGAATGCGATGGGGAATGCACCGCGCGGGTGTAGGCGTCTTGCGTAGGAGCAAGAGCAAGAGCAAGAGCGCATGAGGCGCGGGAGGCAGGGAGCGATGCGCCACGGGTGCGGTGCGGGGAGCGAGCACGGACTTGGGGCGCGCGACGATGCGCACTCCGGGAGCGAGAGCGCCGACGCAGCGCACGCGGCTCGGGAGACGTGGGCGGCACCACGCACAGGGAAAGCAGACGTCGAATGCAGCGGTCCCGACGATGTGCACGGAGGTGGTGCGTGATGGGGACGTTATGGCGATCCCGCCATCGCGCCAGTGGACAGCGCGTCCTCACCCACGTACTGTGCGTCCTCGCCGACGAGCCACACCGCCGCGGCCTCGCCGACGCGCCACACCAGCCCCACGTAGGAGAAGGAGCGAGAGCCCAAGGGACTCGAAGAATGTGCGCAAGCAGCACGGGAGCGAGGACGGATTCGGCGGGGCGCGAAGATGCGCACCCCCGGAGCGAGAGCGCGGGCGGAGCGCACGCGCACTGCGCGCAGGGCAAGCAGACACCGAATGCGGCGGTGCCACAACGATGTGCACAGAGGGGTGCGCGGCCTTGATGAAGACGTCGCGGCGATCCCGCCATCGTGCGAGTGGACTCGCCGACGCGCCACACCGCCGCGGCCTCGCCGAGGCGCGACACCACCCGCGCGTAGGAGAAGAGGGGCGGACGGAGGAAGGAAGGAACGAGAGAGCGAGGAAAGGGAACGAATCAGTAAGATGGCGCATCATGTGACATGTACTCCCGACATCCATTCCTGCTGGCCTCCCGTTAATCGCGCTGTGGCTCTTTGTGGTAGGATGGCGAAGTCGGCGGGATGCCGTGCACGAGCCGTTGTTGCCGTGGTTACTCGAGGACGAGGCGGAGGAGGAGGAGGCGCCGCGTCCCTACGCACTGAAGTCGATGCGGGCGAGGATGGCGCGGGCGAGGAGTGCTGTTGCGAGTCAGCCGATGATGTCATATCAATCTCCGCACCATCCCGAAGCGTGGGAAGGTTACTTAGTCTGCCAAATAACCACAGGCTGGTTGGATATCCTTCCTCTGCATCTTGTTGCCATGTCAACATCTATCCCAGAACAACCAGGAAGCGCACTTCGCCCAAATCCCTCCACACGCCGCCCGCGCGACCCTCGGGGTAGTGTTGCCGCGGCTCGGCTTAGCTTGGCTAGCCGATCAAGCCGAGCCAAAAATAAGCCGAGCCAAGCCAGCCGATTACTTGGCGGCTCCGGTGGCTTGGCTGCGGCTCAAGCCGGCTTACATGACGGCGTAGCCGCGGCTTCTGATAGCTTCCGCCTAGTTTGTCAAGGTGCTTTCTAGCTCTTCTACCCGCTGTCTGAGCTCGTCTGGCTCACAACGCGCTGTCAGGACCTCACCAATCCTTTGGACAACCAATGGAGCTCTCGCAAAATCCTCTTTGCCCCTGCATTTGTTGGGGCATCAACATCGAACTCGAGCGTCGTTGCTCTTGACATACCCGCTGCATCGAGGCGGCATCCAGACCTTTTCGTCATGGGTGATGTGATCTCGCTACCGTCGACCCAAGGTACTTGAAGCAGGCCCTTCATCAACCCAGAGGGCACTAGGAAACACTGGAATAACAAGTATGCTATCGTGCATCCCCACATTCACACTCTTTTGCAACTTCCTAGAGCCCCGATCTTGACCTCCAACCATGATGCCTCCAGTCAACCCATCCACGCCCTCCTTCACGGAAGAAGTAGAGGACGAGGATGATGACACCAGGAGCCCAGCTGCGCTGCACGGCGCCGCCGCCCGCGTCATGCTGCTCCTCGCCGAGCCTGACACGGACGTCAACGCCCCCGCGCACGGGTAGTACAGCCGTACCGCGGTGCAGGCCACCACCTCCCACGAGCACCTCGAGATCGTGTGCCTCCTCCTCGCCGCCACCGCGGACCCCAACGTGCCCGGGGGAGCAACAACACGGGCCGCACGGCACTGCAGGTAGTTGCGGGCGGCGGCTTCTCCGAGGTCGTGCGGGCGCTCGCGTGGGAGAACCAGCGGGCCGGTACAACAGGCCGCCACGGGCGGGGGACACGTGGGGCTCGTGCGCGAGCCGTTCGCGATGCCCAGCGTGGATGACTGTGGAGCTCCTGCTGCACGCAGGCGCGAGTGTTAACGCGCCGGACGTCGATGCGCCGTGCTATTGCTACGGGTACACCGCAATGAGTGTTGCGGCCGAGCGGGGGAGCGTGAGGTGGTGAGGCGCCTGCTGGAGGCAGGGGCGGATGTACGAACTGTGTCGGGCGACACGCAAAGGATGGCGCTGAATTCAGCACTTTTATTCACTCTGTACTCGACATACAATATGACCCGGAGTAAGGCTAGTTTTATGACCATACAATTTTTTCTTCTGCTTGGTTTGCGCCACCCTTATCCATTTGCTTCCCTGACTCTGTTATTGTGCGCTGCACCTCCTCCCCGCAATCCTACTTCATCTCCCTCACCGTACTACTCCTCCACTCTTCTCCTCGCACTCTCCCTACCACACCATCATGCCCTCGCTTGCTACCCATCTGCCCCGCGTCCCTAATCTTCCGGCACCGTCCTCTACCTGCCCGTCCCCGTGTCGCTCAGCTCCTCATTGTCCTCCTCATCCACCCTGTCCTCCCGCACTCTGCCGCCCTCCGCGTCGCCTTCCACTCATGCCGCACTTACCTCCCCCCCATCTCCGCATCCACCACCCGTCCCCAGACACCGCCGATGACGCAAAAGAGTCTGCGGAAGCCGACGCCGACACTGACAAGAGTTCATGTCGTGCGTGGTGATACAATAGGGTGCGAGCGCGGGACGCGGGCAACGGGCGGCAATGCGCACCGGATTGGCATGGCTTGTGACGCCGGCGAGGTCCTGGCTCCACGGCATAGGATGAGCGGTGCGTGCACGTGAGTTGCGCGGACGTACGGAGGGAGCGCGCGCACTCAGGTGCGGGTGCGAATGCGGGTGCGCTGCAAGACGCTCGAGTCAGCAGCCACAGAGCCGGGAGAAAGATACATACCTAGCGTCACCGACAAACCGTGCGTCACACCCATCCGTGCCCACTAGTTCAGGACGCGCGGGCGTGCGCCGAAGGGAGCGCGTGGGTGTGGGCGCGGGTCTACAGAACATATTTCATCAGCCTCTGAGCTCGTTCGCGCGAGCGAGACAGAGGGACCACATACATACCCACCACTCATACCTCCCCACCCACTCTACTCAAATCCGCCTCCAAATCGTCCGTGCTTGTCCTGACAGATACCCCATATCATGGCGCACACGCCATCATCAAGGGCGCTGTGATAAGGACCGCGGTGCTATGGTGTGAAATGATGATGGTATTCGCGGTGTAGCTGTGTTTGTCCTCTAGGGGTTATATCAGATGGTTTCTAGTTTAGAGAGGGTGGCGGTGGAGAAACAGGTATGTTGGTCCGGATGGTGTACTCGGTTGGAACTGTGTGGTTAACAAAACAGACGGTTTAGAATATAGAAATACTTGTTCAGATAGGTCAGTGGTGAATGGTCTGAAACTCCTAAAGTCTCCTCTTTGATTCGGTTTAAC
Organism: Mycena vulgaris; assembly: GCA_029204335.1. NCBI lineage: Eukaryota > Fungi > Basidiomycota > Agaricomycetes > Agaricales > Mycenaceae > Mycena > Mycena vulgaris. The sequence continues at coordinate 33,835 of JARGYA010000165.1, forward strand.
GCCTTTCCCCTAGGTGCTGGGCGAGAGACTGAATGCGTGAATCCTCCAAGTCGGGGATTCCGTGGTGGCTTTAACGTCGACAAGAGTTGGTCGTACGGCGATGGTGTTGCTAGGTACGTCCTTGCGGTCGTAGACGATTTGCTATGTAGACCTTTACAAGGTTCCCACTACTGCACGACGATGTGTCTGCGTAGGAAGGTGTGCACAGGTAAGGCTTTCGAGGATGATGAAGCGCGAGCTCTTTGAAGAGGAGCTGCAAGTGTGGGAGAAGAGTAGAGTGCCCTAGAGCAAGTGTGAACTGGTGTGTGTGTGTGTGTGTGTATGTGTATATGTGTGTGTGTGTGTGTATATATGTGTGTATATGTATATATGTATATATATATATGTGATCAACTCTTGTATTGGGGGGACAAGGTACACTGGGTGAAGAGTGGGGGAAAACTCTTGACTAACTACTGGCTAAAATGGGTGGTCCTTTTATACCTTTTCCGACTCTACACAGCCTTTGGCCCCCGTCGCACCATAGACCTTCCCTAGAGAACGATCCCAGCGGATAGAGAGCGCCAATTCCCGAGGATTCGGCATATAGAATTGCTGCGTCAGCAAATCCGGCAGGATTTGGTGTCAAAACCTCGTCGTAACAGTCGATTCCGGCAGGATTTGCTGACAGACCAGCAGGATTTGGGATGTGGACTCATTGGGTCGTGTTTCAGGGCTCGAACACGTCCTAAAATGGATGAATTGTCCTGCGTGCTGTCGGTGTCCGTCCTCTATCCGGCGGGAGCTCGGTGGTTGTCACTTCGTGGGCAGAGTGCGAGGATACAAGCCTCTCTGAGGGCGTATCCCGGAGGATTCCCATGGGTAGAGCCTGTATCTTGTAAAGTCCAAACTGTAGGTGGTATTCAAGACGTCTGGGGGGTCCGTGGTGCGCGAGCTACGACGTAATCCCGTGGGATCTTGGTTGTATCGTGCCGTGGTGACAGATGTGTGCGAAATCCCGTGGGATCGAGTTTGTGAGGATGCTTGTAGCATTGGAATTGCATGAGATCCCGAGGGAAGAGGTCGCTGGGGGTGCGGTTGGTGTTGTACGAGGTGGATTCCCACGGGGAGGGGCGCAGCGAGTGAGATTCCCGGAGGAATATCCGAATGCGGATTCTTGTAGTCCAAATCGGGTGATTGTGTCATGTCAAGTCCGTCACAGCCGCGTTGATGCATGAGGGCATACGCAGAGCGTATGGGACCCTCACAGCGCGCACACGTACCCCGCGGCGGGGACGCCAAAGTCCATCACAAAATCCCGGGCGGTACCAATGCCAGCAAGTACGCACAGGTGCACGCCTGTTTCATCCTCCTGCTCCTGATCATCCATGCTGGAAGGCATGGATAACGCAAGTCAGCTACCGCCACCCAGTGAAGAAAAGGACGATGTACGAAGCGGAGAACACGAGTGGCTCCAGCTGCGTGTCGAGCTCGGGCATCATGTCCCTGCAACTCGTTGTCAGTAGGTCATAGGAAGGACACAGAGAACATACCAGCCGTCCTGCGCTCCCTGCGGTGCAGGTGCGGGCGGGCTACACAGGCGAGACCTTTACCGCTGCGCATCTGCTTGAGCGCCGACTTGTAGTACTTGCCCGATTTGACAATGACCACGGCAAATGTACGGCGGATTTCAGTTCACTGCGAGAGACTTGTAGCTTCAGATGGAGTTGGAAGGTGGTACAGAGTTGTCGGAGCAAGCAGGGAAACTGCAGGGAAGGTGTAGAGAGCCAGTACGGCACAAGGACGTAAAAGGGCGTTGGAGCCGCAGCTAAGCCGGAGCCAAGCCGAAGCCGTGTGAGCCAGCCAGTTATAAATGGCTCGGCTCGGCTTCCGCACCTGATGGCTTGCAAGCCATCAAAAGCCAAGCCGAGCCAGCCATAGCCGAGCCGCGGCAACACTACTCATGGCCCATATGCAGTTGAATTCCAAACAGCTTTCTATTTTCAGAGAACCAATTTGGTAGGAGCTGCAATCTTAATATTTAATCACGCTGCTCGTCGCCAACCTTTGGTTGGTTCCTCACGGCCCCATAGATGGCTGACTTTCAATAGCTCTCGAGTTTACATCCAGTCCTGGTCACCTCGATTCCTATGGATCAACACCTACAACTTACTTCGAATGCTGACGGTTATTCTTCATTTTTTGTTTGACTTCTCGGACAATTTTCTTGATCTCGCAAACTTCCGAACAATAAACCCGCACGCATGGCTTTGAGGTGTCCTGGATCTGTGTTCAGTACCACCAGGATACCACGGACTCGGTAATGGATGATTAGGATTTATGCAACAGGTGAAGTGCCGTAGAACCAGAGTTACAGTATGAAACCATCATCTTCTCTCTCTTTATATAATTATGTGTGTCTGTCTGAAGCCTTTTAAGCTCCGCTTTTGGCCCACCACGGCCAGGACTTTGGAAGATCAGTGTCACTGGACCTCACCTATGACCCATGTGCCGGAAAAATGCCGAGACCTGCCCTCAATATACCTCTCGCCATCAATCAACAGTTTCAAACGAAGTGAGAGCGAGTGCACTGGGATTCTATTCAATGGTAAGTGCTAGTGTTGCTGCGACTCAAAAAGTCGAGTCATGACTCCAGAAGTCAACTTGATTTCGAGTTCGACTCGACTTGACTCGACTTGGTCAGGCCGAAGTCACTCGGAGTGACTTCAAGTCGACTCAAGTCGGTGAAGTCAAGGGTATTTTTCCAATTTGTTTGAATGCCTACCACATTACGTAGAAAGACTGTGGAAGACTGTGGGCGAATGAATTTGAAACTTCCTTTGCAAGAAGTGTCAAAACATCGCTTAAATGCAGTCACACAAGATCTCTTAGGTGGTCTTATTGACGGTATCACTTCAGAACGTCTTGACTGACATGCTGGATTTTTTTCCGTATTTTTCTAGACTTATTTAAGGCTCAGGACTGGCTCAATTCGCAACTGTGTGACCAGAACGTGACAGCCTCACACGTTCTCACGGTCGTGACATTCCGGTACAAAAAAAATCTAAAAAAAATCTAAAACTGTTCTAATCACACTTGCAGAAAGAAAGGAAACATTTTATAAAATTACCCCGATTCGAGTCACTCAGGTCAGTCCAAGTCGACTTGCGACTGACTTCGAGGTCGCCCGAAGTCGTCCAAGTGACTCGACTTGACTCAGTTCAAGTCGACGGTCCGAAGTCAACTTGGGGGCCTCAAGTCGCAAGTCGCGGCAACACTAGTAAGTGCAAGGTAAGCTCCACTTCATCGTGCTTATTTACATTCAGTTTGAAGAAGACTTTAAACCTCAAATGAAGTGAGCACGCCCTGGGACTCTATTCAACAATTAGCGCAAGATAAATTCCGCTTCAAGGTAGTACCCATTTAATGATCCCCCAAAAGTCAGTTTCAAATGGACAGCGTGTGCGTAAACTGCTTGCTACTTTGTACTTCATGAAAGGCTAGGCCCTTCCCGACTCAACACGCTGTTTCTCTTTCTCACACTGGTTGAACATTTCAAGTTTTGCGCTGAAGATTTTGGTGAAAAATATTTTGAATTTTACAGCAATTTTTCGCCAAAAAAGTAGGTGAAAAACTTGAAACATTTTTGTGAATTTTGTGGACCTTGTGAAAATTTTCTGAAAAAGTGCTGAAAAAGTTTTGAGGTTTAAAAAAGTCACGAAGAAGTTTCAAGTTTTTCACTTGGTTTTTCACTGAAAAATTGCTGTAAAATTCAAAACATTTTTCACTAGTATTTTCACCAAAAAACTTGAAATGTTCAACCAGTGTCAAAGCATGTCCAACATGTAAAGTTAACCCCAATTTTTTTTACATGTAAACAGCTTATATTGTTGGTCTTCAAAAAAAAAAAAAAAAAAGCCTGACCCAGGCTAAGCCGGTCTCTTTTCCGTGCTACGGTTTGAAAGCTCCCTGGTGCAAGATATTCAAACAAAGTGGTGGGGTGTGGAGTGCCCCACCGCGCTCTTGTACAGTTGTAAAATAAGAATTCAACATCACGGGGGATTAGTGGCTATTAGTGGAGCTGATGATAGCTTTGCCCGAGACAAGGGAGGGCAGAAGTCAATCAGGTTGTTTGCCCAAAGCCACAATGTCTTCAATTCCCATATAGATAATTAAAACGCTGGCTGAAGCGAGAACTCGGTTGAAAAGCACCAACTGAACATTTATAAATAGAAATCCAACAGTCAAGTGGAGCGGTTGTGGACAATTCAACATCTGGGTGGATTTGAGTGGACCGTTGGAGCCCATGACATCATTCGGAGCCCAGGTAGCCAATCCGAATGTCCCAGAGTCAAATTGTTCTGTCTTGCGGGGACACAGGATTGTAATATAGACGTTCGCAGAAGTTTGTTGTCCCGTGAGGTTGCTTGGAAAGGGAAGTACTCCACCACATCCTGGGGGAGTGATACATCGCGAGCTCTGATGAGAGCATATGAGCGATGAATCAGGGCCTCTCATAAGAGAGCCTCGCGATATATCACCTGAGAGGCCTTCCGTTTTGGGTTCAACAGCGTCCAGGCCATTCCAACGCTCGAGCTCGCTGTTGATGGTGTCGTCCACTCGCGATACATCGCCTCAGAGCCCTTGCCTTTTTCGTCAGACGACGACCAAGACCTTAGCTCACTGTTGATGGCGTCGGCGACGACTGTGGTCATATTTGGCACCCATCTGCTTTGTTTGCCACCAACGCGCGAATCCCAATTTGGCAGTTCTGGAATTGATGTACAGTACACTAGCATGATTGTACATTAGCATGACCAATACAAATCGTTCGTCCTAGGCATCTTCCTCCGCGCCGACAGGAGCATCATCGGCCACATCAACCTGCGTCGCTGGCGTCAGATCCTCAGGAAGGGGTCTCGGCGGCACAGGCCCCTCATCGATCGTCGTCTCGTCCTCATCGGCTACCGGGTCCCACGGCGCCAGAGCTTCCTCCTCGTCTGGCAGAACCCCCAGAGCCATCCTGCCCATGCTGATGAAGTCCGGTACGTCCTCCCACTTCTTCTCGAATAGCGCCGCCAGCTTGAGGAGTCGCGCAGCTTGGCGTCGAGAGTACGCGATGTTTCCCTCTGCGTATGCCTTGTGGCTAGGAGCATACGCGATCCCCTCCATCATCTCCCCCTCAGACGGAGCCGGCGGACGTTTCCCAGCCAATCCCTGCCACCAATCGGCCTTCCACCTCAGGAATTGCAGGATGCGGCGCATCTCCTCCTCGAGCAAATCGACCTGCTCCTCCTGGCGCATGGCTCGCGCCCTCGTTTTGGCCCATTCAATGCGAAGCGCTGCCCGAAGGGAATCAGTAACACATACGGCATCTCAATTTAATTGACAAACCTTCGTTCATCCCCTTCGCGCCCGCCTCCCCCTCGTCCACCCCCGGGCTTCTCCATATCCAAGACATCCTCGCCTTCGCCTTCGCTCCCGCTGCTGCCGCCGCCTTCCGTGCCTCCGGGCCCTTCCTCATCAGCAACTTCTTCCGCTCTGGGTCCTGGAACAACGCGCGAGGCATTCCCCGCACGTCATCCGCCAACAACGGTAGCAGTGCGATCTCCCAGCGGCTGTTCTTCACCTGCCTCCCCAGGCCTATGAGCGCCCGTCGCGCCGCACGATACCGTTCCGCCGTCCGCCTAAGCCTCTCATCGACCACCTCAATCTTCGTCTGAGCGCGAGTATTGGCCTTGACTCCTCGCGCGTACATGTCCTTGTACTTGTAAAGGTGCGTCCGCAGCAGGAGCTGATGCCGCAGGTCCTCCAACGCCTCGTGTCCCTGCGCCTCCCGCAAGCGGAATTCATATTCATACAGTTCGAGGTCGCACTCCACCCGGCCCTTGATATCGGATGGAAGCCACAAAGCGAGGTGCTGGACCTTCACCCCCGGCTGCGATTGCGTTGCTGAAATCCTCGTCCGGGCACGATCTTCCTCAGCGCGTAGCAGGGCGACATGAGGAATGAAGCCGACTTGAGCGTCCATCCAAGTGAGGAGCTTCCGGCGCAGCTTGTTAGTCCGTTCAGTCATATTGGTCTGCTGCTCCGAAGACGGATGGTTCCCGATCCCCGCTACATCGAAGGCCAGATTTCGTCTGCAAGAGAATCAGTATGTATTCATTTTCGCTGCGGCCAAGTACTCACTGTAGCTCCTCAAGCTGCAGCCCCATCCCTATCATCTCCGTCGCATGCATCTCCTCCGATATCGCCAGCCCCCCCAGCTGATCCTCATCCATCTCCTTCTCCACCTCCTCTGCCATCTCTCGGCGGACATCGAGCACCGTCTTCTGCTTCACCCGCGACGCAAACGGGTTCGGGTTTTGGGCATCCTCCTCCCAATCCTCGACCTCTGCCCTCCACGCTTCCAGATCCTCCCCCGCCCCCAAGTCGCGCAGCGACGCTTCGAGCTCCTCCAACTCCACGCTGGTCGTGATCATTTCTGGTACGCATTCGCTGATCTTTCGAAGGCCCCACAGCCCTACCAATGTCTTCGTCAGAGCCTGGGCCGTCGTAGTGTGCGGACTGACTCACCGAACCCAATAATCTTCTTATGGTTCCAGTCGTTGAAGGCGTCGTTGATGGTGTCGCGTCGCATCCCGGGGCCCATTTCCGCGGTACTGGTCGCGAGGGGGTTAAGGTTCGACCACCCACGCTCTGGCGCCTCGCCGTCGGTCATCCCCACGTAGCGTGTTAGGTGGAAGGAGAATAGGATGTTGCAGGCCTCAATGTGAGCGGGCAGGTGGAATTTGGGTATCAGGAATACGCAGTACTTCTTGCCCTTGCGGAATCGTACTCCCTCGTCGAAGGTCTTCATTCGTTCCCAAATATTCTTATGCCATTGGCAGGCGATGTCGTAGGAAACATATAGCTCTGAAACCTCGCTACCGGCCAGGCCCATGAAGAAGATATAGTCCATATTAATATAGCTGAGAAAAATAGATGAGAAACGATTGCACGCTGACAATGATATACACACCGCTCGCCGAGCTGCAAATCCCCGACTGCATTGGGGCGCTTCATGTTGTGGCGGGCACAGTCAACCGTGGCGATCCCAGACGACGCTGTCCCTCGAGATTCCCGGTCGGGCTTGTCGACAGCATCATGCGCGACGCAGGTGCTCCTCTGCGTTCCTCGTCAGTCTTGCGACTTCGTTTCGCACATCGTCAGACGTACCTCTTGCTTCTGGCCCCAGTGTCTAGCTAGATAGTCGTAGTAGGGGGCGATTGCGCCGTAAAACGACCACCCATCGCCCAGCGATGGGTCCTTCTCCTCACTCGACACTTTCTTCCTCCTCATCCGAAAATTCGCGTCCAGGGCGAGGAACAGTGCATAGAGGAATCTGGCACCAGATCAGCGGAGTCCCAGGTAAGAGGTCAAATACGTACCGCTTCTCCTTCGGCGCCTCCTTCCAATTTGGTGGCAGATTTTTTCCAGGCTGTGGGCACGCCGGACAGAGGAGCGCGCATTCCCCAGGCTTCGTGCCCGCCACCCCGGAGGCGTCGTGCCCGCGTCCGGCACGTTTGAGCATTTGCAGATGCCGCCATTCGCGCGCCATCCGCAGAAATTCGTTGTAGCGATCCTGTGCCTCGGTCAGCATCACGCCAGCTCCCAGAAAGAACTGAACGCACCCTCACTGGCTCTGTCCCCGCGTTGTCTGTCTCGCGAGCAATGCTCTGGTAAAATTCCCCCACCGAGCACTTCGACTCCAGCGCCATCAGGTGGTAGCGGCGCAAAACACGGAATGTCGCCGCGGTACGTGGACTCTTCCCGGTAGCCGGATACCACCGCGCGCGGAGGAGCTGAATGTCGTGTGACTGGGCGGTCGAGCAATTACAGAAGTCCACCGCAACTTCGTGAATCGCGTGCGTATCGACGACCACAAAATCGTCGTCCACCGCTTCGCTGGGCAGAGCGCATCTTCCCCGGCGGCCTTTACCGAGTTTACCGTGTCCAAGCTGTATCCGTAAGCCCAGAAGCTTGAGAGTTGTGCGCTTGAATTGCCCGTCATCCCACACCTTGAGGTAGTCAGCTCCTATGTACAAGAATCTCGTAGCAGCTCGTACCTCGACTCGATGGAGCGGGGAATCGCAATGGCCCTTCACAATGCACCCCTTACAGTACAAGTCGTCGGTGAAGCAGGATTGACACCGATAGATCCCTGCGGCGACGCCGCAGACAATGCAATCTTCGTCGTCTTGGTAATCACCCCGCCCATCCAGCTGCACGAGCTCGTCCAGGTATAGCTGGGGTTTGAGCTTGGCGACCCAAAGCCCAATGGGATGGTCCTATGCAACACGTTAGTTTCCCCTTGCTAGCGAACGATGTGCACATACCGAGGCTCTCGTTTTTCGCGCTTCTTTCGGGATTGGGCCCCTCTCGTCCGGGTCGCGTATTTTGCCCACCATATCGTATACCGGGCCGTCGTCATCCACCACCCCTTGGTCTCCGTCGGCCCAGCCATCAAAGCCCAGCCCGTCAAGCAAAGCGATAGGAGGCAGGTCGGGCTTGAGTGCTGTCGTGGCCTTCTTCGGCGACGCTGCAACAGGGACCATCGCAAAATCGCGCCGAACTCGCCCATCTGGCCCACGGTGGATGTGTTGCTCAGTCACGTATGTGCGCCGAGGAGCGGGCAGCACGTCGTCATCGCCTTCGCTGTCAGTATTCGGCACCAGCGTACGCGTCGCCTTCTTTAACTTGGGGGGCATCGCAGGTGAGGCCTAGAGTAAGGATCTCGTGCGCTAAAACAATGTGTGTGTCAGCCCCCTGAAAAACCAAGCGCGATACATCGCACACCTCTTATTAACATCCCCCATCATGCCCCCTGCGCCCTCGAAAAACCAGAGCTCCTCCGCCCTCACGCCCCCCCTACACCAAGGCAGAGGAAGCCATGTCTGCGGGCACATCCTCGCCATCGACGCTAACTTTCGTCACAAGCAGAGGTCCCCCATCATCGAGATGGTGCACGGCGAACGTTACAAAACACTGGACTATAAGTTCTGGCTCGCTTTCAGGTAAGCCACAGGCGACTCTACACACGCAAGACTCACCGGAACCAGTGCACACAACAAGATACCCCTCCAGCTCGCCGTCTCTTACGACATTGCGTGTCAATTGCGCTGCTGCCGCGATCATCTAGCGCATCCTGACGCAGGCAACAGTACCCAGAGTTCAGGTGTCGACATGCCAGAGGACGACGACCTGCCAGAGCTGGTGAAGGTGGAAAACGACGACGATGAGGCCTAAGGTGGGGTGATTTCGAAGGATGCTCGAGCAGTAGAGTAGCCAGAGTGCGCAGAATGGTGAAAGATTTAGAAGTGAACCAGTAAACAAGTCGCCTCCAGGCGCAGGTTGCGCCCGGAGGTGGGGTCGAAGACAAGTCGCAGAGGTGGTGACGCCAAAAGAGGAACAGCACGTGACCGAGACATGAGAAGCAAATAAAATAAAAACACATAATATCGGGATTCGAACTGGCGTAGAAACCGTTAATGGGAAGAACACTTACCGCTAAGCCACACAACCGATGAGAATTTGAGAGGGCCGAGTAGATGTATTTCCCACCTTTGACGGTTCCTTGAGGACAACAAATAGTCGCCGGATGTCCATTTACTTTAATTCCCCGCACTCGCTCCGTTAGGCTGATTACCAGCTCTGCATTGAGTGATCAGTATGCATAGTAGTCTACAATAAATTTCAAATCAAACGGACAAAAACTGAGGAAGAAAAAAAAGGTGTCGGGGATTACTCTTACGTTCGAGTAACCTTAGTTGTTGTTTTTTTCCTCCCTTAATTTTTGTCCGGTTCATCTAAAATAACTTGCAAACTACCTCTACTCCTACTATTACTCAATGTAGGGGCTGGTTACAAGTCTATCGCTCCGTAGCCACCAATGTATAGTTACAATTATAACTCACACACCATGTACAGGGAACAAAAAGACTTTATTTCATTCATTGCATACGCTGATATAGTTAAGACGTAGTCGTCCGCGGTGCCGTACCAGAGGCACGCTTTTTGTTACCTACTCGCGGGCGAGGCAACCGCTCGGAAATCCGGTCCTGGTGGCAGCGGGCGACTTCAAACGTGACGGCGGAGTGGGGGTTGAGGTAGCTCTGGCCATTCCACGGCAATGGATAGAGCCGCGCGGCCTTCAGTTGTTCACCGCGCGTAGGCGCCCCCGTGCACCCGCAATAATTGATGCTGACGTCGTGCGTGCCATACATGTCGAGAATGGTGAAATCGCTGTCGGGGATCGGCTCGGGACAGTAGTTAGCGCAGCCGTGTCCGAGTTGGATGCGCAGGCCCATCATCTTCAAGGTTGTCCCCTTCACATTGTCGCCACTGACAACCTAGCAAATGATCAACACTCAGCAAGGACAAGGGGATCCAACAAACAGTAACGCACCTCAATACGATGCAGCGGGTGCGCCTCATGGGCCAGGAGCATGCACGGCTGGCACAGCACAGGCGACCAGAGACAATTGCGGCAACAGTATGCACCGCGGTCCTCGGCGCACCCTGCGCACGTCCGCTGGCGGCGCTCTGTGTCGCGTTCGAAGTCAAAAATCTCCTGGAAAACAAGATCCTGCTCCACGCATCAGCCTCGCTCCGCTCGCAATTAACTATGCTCACCTGGAAGGCGGGATCCATGGCCGTGCAGACGAAAAAACTCTAGGTCCGGGCCGTCGCATCCATCGCCTAGCTATCAAGATTCGTTTACGCATATTTCCAACAGATGGCAATGAACAGATGGAGATGTCCACGATGCGACGATGCTGAGTACTCAGGTTGGTCTCGGGGAGGTGATTGAGCCAAGGAATAAGTGTTGACCTGGGACTTGACGAGAGCCTTGCTAGGTAGACGGACCGACTAGTTGGGAGAATACCGAGCAAACAAAAAGTCGCGAAAAGTAGGTGGCGAAAGGAAGTGGCTCAATTCGGATGCGAAACAAACAAGGGTACACAGATCACCCACGCTTCAAGTTCCCGCCCTTGCCCTTACCGCCTCCGCCGCTCTTGCCATATCACAAATCCATCAGCACCTGGACCCGCGCCTTCCTAGCTTGCTTCTCCTCCCGTTCGGCCAGCTCCTTTTTAACGTCTGCGGTGGCCTTCTTGGGGGTCGGGCACGGCCGCGTTCTGATCACGCCACGCACATTCCCCCAGCCTTCTCGCAACCGCATCAACCGATTAACCCGTTCCTTGCGCACGCGGTCGCGCTCCCTCATACGCGCCATCACTGCGGCCCCCGCGACATAGCCCGGTGGTCTGACCACAGTTGACGGCAGGTGATAGATGCTCAGCCACTGTCGCAACTGGACGCCGGGCGCACCACCGTGCTTTGCCAAATTCAGCGCCTCTGGCAGTGAAAAAATGGTGAGATAAATGCCAACAAATGGTCAGCTAACTTACGACGTTTGAAGGCTTTATCCTGCACGTCGGTGAGCGTGCGTTGAGCTCCGGGGGCCTTCTCGTTGTGGGACATGGATGCGGGATGGATGGGGCAGAAACTGGTGCGTTTTACATATTTGTCTGATTTGCAATATCATGATCTTATTACAGAACATCCAGTCATTCTCGATACCGCCCGCTCATTTCAGCCACCGCGGCTCGCTGTTTCAGCAACTCCAACCGTCTACGCTTCAAATAGGACATCCTTGGTCTATCCTCCTCGAACCTCGCTTTTTCCCTGTCATCGGAAGTCCCGGCGGGTTCTGCCTCGGCGTGATCAGACTCTATTCAGGTGCGCATCATGATCAGTCCCTGGCCGCCAATTCTGAGGATCAACACATACCCGCTCCACCACAGCCCAGGCGCGCGCGCGCGTGATGGCGGCCCCCGTCGACGTCGCCATCGCCGTCATCCTCGTCATCGCGACCCCGCTTCAATGGAATGGCGCCAGCGCCGTCCTTTTGTTTCTTCTTCATACGCACTGGAGCCTCCTCGTTGCTGTCGCGAAGCCGTTTCCTCGGGTGTATGGCGCTCATGGTTGATAAGCAGGATGAAAGCTGGGCTGGTGTTAATGCTGATTGCCGCTTTTCTTTCTATTTCAATCTAGTTTCTCGCTTGTCCTGCGATGTATCGTAGCAAATGAGATCAATCAATTCTTGGCACCATCTGTATCTAGACTAATCCAGACCCGCTTCCACCCTTCTTCGACGGTTCTCCCAGAACAATGCGTCCTCCTCTGCGAGTCGAATTCTTCCTTTCAAACGGCAGAGTTGGGCGGTATAGCGACTGTGTGCTGCGATCCCCTGTGAATTGAGGTCCCTCTTTCGCAGGAGCACCTCTGTGCAGCGCACAAGGGAGACAACAGAGTGCTCAGCATCTGCGCAAAGGGCGGAAAGAGTGGCTTCTGATGCCTGATATCAGGTGAAGCTCCAAGAATAGACGAGGGACTGACCGGGTAAAAGGTGCGGACACGCGGGGCACAACGTCGCGATGGGGTGGTCAGGCACGCTCGCTCGCCCGCTGCGCTTCAAAAGCTTTAGCAAGATGATTTCACGATTGCTGGGGTGTGCCATGATGAAGTCAAAATTAATTCACTCACGTCTTTTTATAACTGAAGGAACCCCAATGGAGCTGTGCCCGGTAGATGCATGTCCCACGGAAGCTCAATCACCCCGGAAAGAGTCGGCAAGACCGCGCCGGACATCAGCGCATATCAGCACTACACCTCGCTCCATGCCCTTCCCTCTGTTTACCGAACTTTCGCCCAGTGGCAGCGATAATCCCACCGGACTTTGGTATCTAACCAAAGAGGGATTAATGAGCCATGATTAGTGAGTACTCCCCTTTTCTTTCTCGTTTATGGCCGCTGACACCGTTTGTGCTTCAGCAAGTGGATCTTCGAGGTTCAGGAGGGCGATCCACACACCGAGTCCGGGCTTGATTTCGAACCATCGGATTTCCCCACCATCGCCGCGTCGAGCCTCGCCGCTGTGGCACAATTTCTGCCACTATGCCACGGACTGTGCGACATCTTCCGGAGACGCCAAGACGGAAGATTTGAGCAGATTGGGCCCATCTATTTTGCTGTGCAGGGGCAGCCGAATATTTTCACCTCCATGTGCGGCGCTATTCCCCTCCCTAACTCAGCTGACCAACCTCCAAGTGCCGATGTTGAACATGCCTTTGAAAATGCAGGGAACTACTGGGGCATTATCTACGCATCTCACTCGCGCGACGAGGCTGAATTCCACGCTGGTCCCAACATCTTCGGCCCTGAATTCCAGGCGAACCCCAATCTATTCGACCCGCCTGAGATATTAGCGGACCTTTACCTTACTTTGGTAGATTACAAATAAATGCCTACGATTCCCACCGCCTAAATTCACTGTCAAGCAACTATGAACATATTATCAATTCGCTATCAATTCATTATCAATTCATTATCAATTCATTATCAATTCATTATCAAATCATTATCAATTCGTTACGCCAAACACCTCCGCCCGATCAGCTTCTAACTCGTCAACTTTGGAGAACAGGTTGAGCACCCAGCTCCAGCGCGACCCCGGTGTACCATCAAACGCCTCCCTCGTCTCGCGCCCCCCGGGCTGCGCCAGCAACGCCTTGGCTGATTGGAAACCATACTCCACCCATCGGAAAAGGCCACCGGCCGCGTATTGCGTGAACGAATGGCGCTTTTCACCCGGCTGAAGCGGGGTGTTGCCATGGGGGATAAAGCCGGATGGGATCAAAATTGAGGCGGCGGATGGGAATTCGATCGCTACGCGCTTCGGCCCCAGGTCGAGATAGATGTACGCACTCTTCGTGTGGTCAAAATCGCCACCGCAGGTGATTCCGCAGAGCCCATGGCCCAGGTTTAGGTGGTCTACATGGTAGCAGGTGACTGCGTCCGGGCCGCAATTGAAGGTTGCGGCGGGAAAGATCGAATTGTCGAATATATGGATCAGTCCCGGGTGACGGTCAAACAAAGCCCTAAGAATTTTGCAATAATAGCGATAAAGTTTTGGGGAATACATCGCAAAGCCACCTATTCGATATGTCAGCCGATGTGCGACATTTGAGGAGGCGGAGCTTACTCGATTGAAAGCCGGCTAGGCGGCGCAGGTTCTTGTTGCGGAGAAGGCGGTTGATGATACGGCGGGGGTTGACCAAGTTCCCCGGACGCTGAAGATGGGTTAGCTGCGCCAATGAGGTGCGAGAGCACATACCCGTTGCCCTCCGCCAAAGGATACGCCCGTGGTGAGCGCGAGGTATCGGCCACGGCGATGAGGATTGTTCCACCACGCGCCGTATCGCCGCACGCTGCGACGTGCCCGGGCGAGCGCCTTGAGCGCACCTTTGACAACATCGTCCCAATCGGGGTCTTCCGGCCTACCCAGGAGGATGGCTATGATACGGCCCTCCCGATCTAAAATGAGCTTAGGATCCCTGGGGTGAAGGTTCGTGAGCGCGGAAGGGATACACGGCAGAAAGGAAGTGCGTACCTCCCGTTCCACCTGATAACCTCCGCACCACTCTCCCTCAACTCGGGCAGCGTAAACATGCGCGGTGTTCCCTTCTTCGAGCGACGGCCGAGCCACGCACCACCCCCAGACACCCCAGCATCGGCAGCATCAAACTCCACGGTTTGGGGTGGCTGCTCGCGGTGCTTCTGGGAGTATCGAGTATCGGGCACACGATCATAGGGTGTGCGACCTGCGTTCTGGCGCTCTCGACGGCGGCGGCGCGCGTCTGCGGCCCGTATCCGCTCGCGTTGGCGGTCAATGCCGGCGTGCGCCGTGGGGAGTGCGATGGGCGGGGCTGGAATCGGGGAGGATGGAGGAGATTGTGGGGGGGTCGACGAGGGAGAGGAATCGACAGAAGTTGCGGGGCTCGTGCAGGGCGAGGGCGAGGCTGAGCAGAGATCTGCGACGTCCTCCCAATCGCGGTCATCCTCGTCTCCGTCGGGAATTCCGGCATCAAGATTGGCTTCGTGGGTATCACTGGCGGCCAGGGACTCTTGGAGTAGGCGGTCGAGGGAGATCTCGGTCCGTATCACCTCGAACGGCCGAGTTGAGATCAGGTGGTGCAACTCGTAAGGGGAGAACTGCGCGCCACTTCGCGTCCGACGCGCCATCGCGCGTGAACGCGAAGGCTGCCTACGGTAGATGCATGAGCGTCGTCGATGGGGCAGGAGGAAATGCCACTCGTCTCGAAAATGGTCCGCAGGAAACCCGGCGACAATGCCACCATGGAGCACTACGGTAAGACTCGGCGTACAGCTCTGTCGCCGGGGTTCCTGTGGCCCATGGCCGATACGAGTAGCATGAGTGAGGCGGGCTTACCTTAGTGTGGCTCAGAGAGAAGAGAATGGGTCGATGGCGGACAAAGAGCGCTTGTGACTGGAGTGACATGACATCACAAAGGGCCGTTTCGTGTTTCAGAAAAAGTGAAAGGGTCCCAGTGCTTGGCGGGTATAGATTTAATAAGGATTCTGAAGAGGCCATTTTTTTTCAAATGCAGAGCCCCTGTATAAAAGTATCGATCGAAAGATTTTGTTATTTTCAGAAAATAAAAACACAGAACAGTTACAGCGAACTGACCAGGTAATTGCCTCGGAAGTTCCTGGAAATGGACTCAGGACCTCGAGCCGGTCCCCAGAATACGTGGGTTGAAGGGTTCAGCTTTGGAGGAAGGACGGAGAAAGCGAAAGTGGCGGCGGTGCACATACAAACACAGTACAGCACACTATGGTTTACTATACTCTCACCTCTTCAAAACCCACTCGGTGGGCACAATGAGCGCTGTTTCGGCTGCTGGTGCTCCTATGGTTCTGACAACCTTTCTGAACAGTGTTTTAATCCTCAAGACCGTGCAGCCCGGTGCGTACTGCACTGCGGAGAAGCTCAATATGTATGCTGCATTCATTCAAAGTGGGCCGTTCATTCATTTTCCAACCGCTGTCTGATTCCAAAGAGGTGAAGTGAGCGAAATTAGATGCAGATGTCTTACTAAAAGCCTGCAGCTTATTCTATACGAGAAGGGAAGGCCTGCAGCTGGCCACAAGGGAGGATTTGAGGAAGGTGCATATTTTCAGAAAATAGACAACACAAGACATTGGGGACTGCCAGGATTTTTCATGCCATGCAGGCTGTAATAAATGGGTGCAGGAAGTAGAGCCAATTCGCAATATATGTGACTAAAGGGTGCCAGGGTGCGTAGGAAAGGGCAGGAGATAAAAGGTTGGACAAATGTAGGCCACAAATTTCAGAAAATGTACAACACGTGAATTTCAGGACCGCCGAAATGTTGTGTGGGACGAAGTTTACGAGAAAGAACCTCTTGAGGTCTTGCCGAATCCGAATGAATGTAGGTTTGAACGATGCAGTACTGAGGAAAGAGTGCGTACGGGCGGCCAGTGAAGGTGATGGGACAAATACAATACATCAAACCCTCTTGTTACCATCTACTTCCATGACGGGCGACCGACCCGCTCGTCGCAAACCCAAATCTTCTGGGTGCAAGGCTCGTGTAACGTATGTGATGGTTGCAGACCGTAGACGCCAAAATTAGTCAACTCGTTTCAGGCTTACTGAGGAGGAAAAGGTGGCGAGGCATAGACAGGCGTCGCGCGAGTATTACCAGAGGTGAGTTCGCTCAGGGCATGGTACATGGTGCATTCTCCAATCGCAAACTGCACAGGAACCTGCATATCCGCGAGAAAAATCGCTTGCATGCTGCCGAAGTTCTGTATGTCTCCGTCGTTCTAGGTGGGGATGTCTCATTAACTATCTACACACAGGGCAGCCAAGAAGGCGAGAAGGCGGCGATGGGACCCTCCCAAAGCTGTGAAGAAGGCCTTACCCTCGCTCTCTCCATCTCGCGACGACCGCGACGACTCCGTCTCTCCTTCGCGTTCAGGGGGAGGCCGTGCAAGCGATGCGCCGGTGTCTCCCTCTCGTGATCCACGGTCGGAGGACATCGGTGATCAACCGGATGATGTGGATGATCCACTCTGCATAGACTCTCTGTCGCACGACCCACCATCTCCTTCACACCAAGTGCGCTCTCCATACCCCGCTCGCTTGGCTGGTCTGTATTTCGGTGCCTTACCTGATGTGTCAACCCCCGCCCACGTCGAACGCCCGCAAGAGCACCCTGTCTCGGCCCGCATGAATGACCTGGCCGACTTGGGGGACGCAGAACGGGTTGCAATCGATGCGCTCGCAGCGATGGCGCAGCCGAGGGAGATGGCGGGATCTGTGGACTCCATTCTAGAGAAAGCAATGCTTCTGACTTCGTGCGTAATGAGCTCATAGGCTCGTGTATTCCTATACTAATTTTTTTTTTTCATGGTAGGATTCCCGATACTACTGCTTCGGACCATCAAGCACACGAAAGCATGCCATTGGCGCCGGCTGCGATGGTGAGCAGATGGGTGCGGGACCGGACAGCCGAAGTTGCTGCGCTCAATGCACGTCCTCTCGCCAAGCCGACTGTGTTTGACCGTCAATTTTGGACCCCATCGGAGAACATCCGGTGTTCGACTGGTGGCCTTGCGGCGGGGGATCGCGGGACAATTTCTGAGTGGAGCGGGCGGATTTGGAAGCATGGCGACGATGGGGAATTCCAGTGCGCATGTCAGCGCTGCATGGATCGCTGTATAGATTAGCCTGTTGCATCATTGCATGTGTATCTGTGTAGTGCATCTGTGCAATCAGGAAGCTGCATCGGCAAGGCAGGCGAAGATAGGCGAAGATTTGCATCGCATAGCTATCCCCATTGTATCATTGAATGCATATTGCCGATTGCCCAGATCTCAAGGAAAAGAAAAACCCATGTATTGAGGACGACACGAACTAGCTACAACTGTGGCCCCTACCTTACGTTGCGAGATTTATCGAACAAGGTTGCTGTATCAGGATTCAGAGATGGAGGGAAGGAGGAAGGGGCATAACGTACGGTCTACGCGTCGTCGCTGCTGGACGCGGCCTCAGGCGGCACTGGGGTCCACTTCTGCACCTTGCCCGCATTGTACCGGTGGCGATAGAACGCGAGCGCCTCGAGGCGGGTTGACTTCTTCTGCCTGAACTGGTTCGGCACGCCTGTGAGCTGTTCGTTGGCGGTATCGCTGTTTACGGGGTCAGAGAGAGAAAAGTGGTGGGAGAAAGATAAAGGACTTACGCGCTCGCATACAGGCCTGGCTCGCGGCCGATGCAGACGACTTGCCAAGGAAGGTCGTCCCCAACACCGGCAGGGAAAGAGGCGTCAAGTTGATCGGGGGTGAGGGGGACACCGCGAGTCCAAATCCAGTCAGTTTGGTCTGTGCGCAACGATAAGGCTGTTTTTCTTGTCTTTTCACACATAATGGAAACAACATACCAATCGACTCCGGTTCCACGGGGTTCTCGATCACCGCAGGAGCGGGGTCGGTCATCGTCGCAGTGCCCAAAAGGGAGGCATCATTGACGGTGGCGGTGGCGGCAGCGGCGCCAACCCCGGCAGCCGCAGTGAACGCGATGGGGATCTGAGCTGTACAAGTGTTAGTCAGGAGAGAATTTGTAGAAGGCATGCAAATACCTTGAACATCAAGACAGAGTCTGGTCATGTCCAACGAGGCCCTGGACAGCGCGACAGAGGGAACGACTCCTGTTTGGATGTGAGAAGCGCCAATTGGTAAGAACTGGACTCACTTTGGACGGCGATGCAGAGGCGAGTCATTTCAGCGGACAGATCAGTCAGCTCCGAGACCTTCGCAATCAAAGCATCCATCTCTTGTTTAGGGTTGGGGGCGTTGATTGCGTTGAGCGAAGCGTCCGTCATTGAGGGGATGAGCGGGAGGGTGGGGGAAAAGTGGATGAGTGGGGGATAAAGATAAGGAAATCGGGTGGTGGCTTAAGTTCGAGGCGGCCGTGCCGGGAGGCCGGGCCTGGTGATAAAACAAGCGTGTTCGTTGTTGCGGATGTCCAGATTTGGGAGAACCGCATTGAGATTTGCGATATGCCGGATCTGGAGAAACGGCTAAATATAATGGAGAAATGCAGGACGCGCACTTTCACTCCAAATTGACCATCGGTCATTGCGCCTAGACATCAACGGAGCAGAAGGCATGGTTGGGGGCATGCATAGGTAATTTCGTGTGAAGTCGAACAGGCAGGAAAACTGGCGGTTATTTGATCGCTCTGTACAAGAGGAATGGACACCAGGAATGAAGGCGGGGGGACAGGAGCTCGGAGACTTGTTTCAGACGTGAATACGGGAAAAGGGCAGGCGTACATACGGATTTTGGACATAAAACATCAAAAAAGCAGACGGGTAATTTGTCCTTCCTGCACCATCAACGCCCTCCCTGGGCACGGCGCGACGTGCGCCAAAGCTACAAAATCCATGTCACCTACACCCTGGGCAAGCCCCGAACAGCTCACCTGGCTCATCTCGCATGTTGGGCAGTACCACGCTAAACGAGCATCGGGGGACCAGATCGAATTTTTCGCAAAACTAGATGAGGGATGGTTCGCGAAATGGTCAGCGGAGGAAGAGTGCAAACTACCTGCAAGCGAGTCGGGGGAGGCGCTGACGCCGGAGCAGTCGGCGATGCTGGCTGCCTTGCTCACGAAGCGGAAAAAGGTGAGAAGGTCTGACGCGTCTCGGGCGCGTCCAACGTGTCAGCTCAGCTAACATGTAACCCACAGCAATTACGATCGTGGTTTCGCAACCATGCGACGAAGCTGCGGGAGTCGGGGACGAAGCCTGCCAAGAAGGACGACAAGATCTCGTTAGTCGGCACACTGTGGCAGGAGACGAAGCGGCACCGTGACCCACAACGGCTTGAGCTCTGGCTGAAGGCATACCCCGAACGCGCGAAGGCATCCCTGGAGGCCGCGGGATACTACACGCAGCACGCGGGGGATCTCGAGTGGGTGTCGCACGACGGTCAGAGGCCACCAGAGGGCGTGAAGCGCAAGCTTAAGGAGCAGGCGTCGGCGCGGATGACGATGTGGAGGCGGGTTACGGTGGCGGCGTTCGAGGCAGAGAGTGACGCTGTAAAGGAAGAAATGGAGGCAGAGTTGCAGAAAATCAAGGCAGCAAAGCTTTCGGCTACGGCGGACGCAAAGCTGACACCTGAATTGGCCCAGATGTGAGTATTTTGGGATAATTTACGGGCTATGGCTAAAGGAATTTTTTAGGTCGATCCATCAGCTGGAAGGAATAATCGATCGTATTCACGCGTTGATAATGGAGAAGACCGGCTGGAAGGGATTTACCATGCTCGGGGGACCCACACCGAACGAGGGAGGCGCGTTGTCATACACTGTGTACGTCTCAGAGGTCAGAGGTTGGCGTTTGTTAACGGGTCACGCGTTCTCGGCAGTTATTCATGTGGGTTCTCACCAGCTGGGAACTCTTTCAAGGAATCACATCCGGAATGGGGAACGGCCGTGGCCGAGATTTTCAGTGAGTGGTTAAAGAGATGTTTCAGTAAGGCCTGCACGTTCTGTGATTGAATTTGGCTGATATTTTCTAAGATCGAAGTGCTCGCGACGCAATGGCTCTGGCTGATGGAAAAGACATCCTCGAAGACCTCCTTCCGATGGAAGAAGAACCGGAATCCGATGATGCAGAACGCGAGCCAGGAGTTGATACCAATAAACCTGCGGTGAAGCCGAAGCCAGCGGTCAAGAAGGCGACGCCTACCATGAAAGCACCCAAGCGGAAGAAAGCGGCCGAATCAACCTCAAAAGATTTGAATATGTCCTCAGCGACATTGTCTACGCACTCGAGTGCACTGCCCTCATCTCCTGAATTGAGCAGAGCACCCCTTTCTACCCCTCTCGATGACGCCAGCTCAGATTCACACTTTACCTCTTTTTCGTTGGAGGGCATGCCATCGGCTGGTTTTTCATTCCCCTCCCCGCTTCCGGTCTTACCCGCGCCTCCATCTTTCTCGTTCAGCGCTGTGCCATCGACTTCCTTTGACAGCACAGGGCCTGCTGCTGCGCCCACCGATTTCCCATTTTCTTCCTCGCCCTCAACCTCGCAATTCCAGCAAGGGCCCACGCCTGAATCTTTTTCGTTCGGGGGTGTACCATCTACGCCTTTTGGGCAACATCGGGCGCAGGAGTGGCTTGCCGCCCCGGCGTCGCCGCTGGAGCCCAATGCTTGGGGATTGGGCGTTGACTACGGTGGCGATGCGTGGAGTTACGGACCAACGGACCCGATGGACCTCCCGAAAGGCATGGGGGATTCGTACTTGGGTGGTGGGACTGACGAGCTCCCTGACGAAGCTTTGCCCGCGCCGCTTAGCCCTGGGACAACTGCAGGGCTGGACGTTTTGATGAAGTCGGGGCTAAAGGATTGGGATGGGCAGACTGTACCATGGCCCCCCAGAGGTAAAGTCCTTCAAGCTTCGCGATGGAGATCTGGCTTACATTTCGACAGGGTTATTCGATATACGTACAGCTACGGACACTCAGGCGACCCTTCAGCAATACAGCACCCCTTCCTCCGCATCGACGGCAGCGTGTCGCGCTGCTCAACCGTTACCAGCATCATCCACGGAGCCTGTGTCATCCCCCCCCCACCCTCGACCTCACCCTCGACCTTCTGTGTCGACGCCGGCAGTTTCGCCCGCCTCCGCTGCAAACACCCCTCGAGTGCCGTTGACGAAGCCGTCTCCCTTCCGCATCCCCACTCAACCCTCTGCTAGCCAGCCGGCTCCGACGCCGTTGCCTTCGAGACCGCCTCCACGACCAATTCCGAGGCAGCCAGCGCCGAAGCTCACTGTGGCTCCAAACACGTCACCGCTACCGCCACGCATTGCTAGGGCAGCAAATGGTTCTTCGATTGCCATATCGACTTCAGCGTTAGCGCGAGCAATGAAGGAGGCTTCGGAGAAGCGCGCGCGAGATGGCGAGGAAGGGGGGGACAGCAATGTAGATGATGTCGAGGTCGAGGGTGGTGACGGGCGAAGCGACAGCAGTGACGATGATCTAGACGTCCCGCTCGCTGGTCCCGACTACCCTGACTCGCGCCCCATGGCCAACCCTCCGAAGCCGTACAAGAAAGCGACGGGCAGAAGACAGGGGGCGGTGATGGCGGCAGCGGTGAACGCAGAGTCACCTGGGGACGGGATTAGTTGAGGAGGGCGTGGAGGACGTCGGGGACGCGGTGGGCGTGGAGGACGTGGGGGAGCGAAGCCAGTTGGACGACCACGCAAGGTGGTGACGGAGGAGGAGGGGGCGGATGACGCTGAGGCTGCAGGTGGAAGTGGGCGCAGGACGAGGGGGGGGAGAGCACCGTGGGTGTTTCATCAAACGTATGGCGACAATGGGGAGATCATCCCGCTGCCGCTCGACGCTCAGCCGGTAGTGAGGAGGAGAGGACGGCCCAGCAAGGCGAGCGAGCCTGAGGAGGTGCCAGCGCCAGACTTGCGAAACTTCGCTGGACCGTCGGACTTGGTCGTGCTAGCGCGGCTGCCTGGCGCCCCGATGCCTCCCATACCTGAAACCGGACGTCCAGGGAGGACGAGGAAGGCGCCGAGGAATGCCAATGACGACTTGGCAGTGCTTGAGGCGTTGAGGGACAGGGCCGCGGGGCAGAAGGCAGGGGGGGAGGATGTCCCTTCGACGAAGAAGCGGAAAGCGAAGGGTGAGGAGTTAGGAGTGAGGAAGAAGTGAGCATTTCCCCACTCACCGCTGAGGGCTCTCTTTGATGTCGACGATTGATTCCTAGACAAAAAAGATAGCGCCCGGGGCGATCTTTGAGCGGCGGGCGACGAATGGATGGGAGGGAATGGTTATGTGATCATTTAGTGGCGCCGGAGTGCAGTAGCAGAGAGACGGTACATAGAATGTTTCTGTAGGTAGAGGTGGATTGGTGGACTTGACCAATTTTTCCAGAAGTCATGGTGCATCGTAGATGGGTTGTACTCAGTAGAGGATCCCCCAGGTTATGGGGCTCTTGGTCTAACGGTCTATGTTGCGGCATAATCGTGGAATGTTTGTGTTCTGGGTTCGAACCGTATGAGGTGTATTTTTTTAAATTCGTGCACAGAACAAAGTTATCGTCGTTTTTTTTTAGATCTTCCGTGGCGTGGGGACACTGAGCAGCTCCGCTCTGACGGGCCAAGCCTAGGAGTATCACGAATACTTGAATTAATTGCGCGCTGGTGTGCTACTTAATTAATTGGGCCGGGGGGGTATGAGAAAAGTACCTAAAGAGGGGAGGAGAAGGAAAAGAGAGAATACGAGCGGCCGTAGGTGAAGAGAAAAGGGAGAGTAGTACTATGTTGAAGCTGCAGAGACAGCGGGCCGCCAGAAGGTAGGTAATGAAGAGGATGTAGGTCGGTAATCGATGATGCGGGGCGTGCAAGGACTACAGAGACGAGATAGAGCTGTAAATGGAGACGTGGCGTGGTATCCCTTTGTCCCCCGACAATGCGCCGGAGCTGGGGGCGCGCGGAAGGGCGGTACGGAGGCGGGAAGCGGCGGGAGCGGCAATCGAGGCTGCGGGGCGTGCAGGGGGCGCGGAGATGAGATAGGGGCGTCAGAGGGAGGGGGAGATGTAGCCCGTCGGGCCCTGCCAATGCGCTGGAGCTGCGGGGCGCGGAAGGGCGGTGCGGAGGCGGGAGGCGGTGGGGGCGGGTACCGATGCTGCGGGACGTGCAGGAGCTTTAGAGACGTGATTAAAGCGCCAGGAGGGAGGTGGCGAGGTACCCCTTCGTCCCCCGACAATGCATCGGAGCTGGGGGCACGCGGAAGGGCGGCGCGGAGGCGGGAAGCGGCGGAAGCGGCAATCGAGGCTGCGGAGCGTGCAGGGGCCGCGGGGATGAGATAGGGCCATCAAAGGGGAGGGGGAGATGTAGCCCGTCGGTCCCTGCCAATGCGCTGGAGCTGCGGGGCGCGGAAGGGCGGCACGGAGGCGGGAGGCGGCGGGGCGGGAACCGATGCTGTGGGGCGTACAGGGCTTGCGCAGCTGAGAGAATGATAAGGGGTACAAGCTCGACAGTATGGCCAGAGTAGGGCCCAGCCGTTAGTGGGGAAGAGGAGGGGAGGAGGCAGTAAGAGGAGAGCAAGTAATGCGGGGAAGAGGGAGTGTGATCATAACAGGTACAAACACGGTTCTCTCTCCTAATGCGGACGACTTTTGGAATGCTTGTTAAGGACTATCCAGGCTGCTGTAGGGTCTACAACCTCGGGTAAGGTGTCAATTACATGGGGAATACATTCAGTGATAATGCTATCCATCCGCGAGGTCGAGACGGAAAGTACCCAAAATGGCAGGCGGGCGGGCATACCGCCACCCGCCAGCGCCTCCGACTCGGGAATGATGGGGCAACGCCGCCGCTGATGTGGCGGCGCGGGCGTCGGAGACAGCCCAAAAAGGAAGGCCCTCTGCCGCGATATATCGCGAGCGCCTCCCACTAGAGACCTTGATACATCGCCCGATCCTTCTCACCAGAGGGGCGCGATATATCAAAACCCCAGATACGACTGAGTACTCACCATCGCAGCAGATATAAATAGCAATCTGACAGTTGGGTGGATAATTGAACATTTCGGTGGAGCAATGGGGCGGATGACATCATGCGGAGCTCGGCACGGGCTTTGTCCAGAGACAAAGGTGGCCAGCAGCCAATCAGGTTGTGTGGTCAGACATAAACCTATGTGGATTCTTATATAGATATATAGATTCGTCTGTTGGCTTTCTCGGTTGCGCATTGAAATGAATAAGCGACATCCTCCACCACTCGAGCGCCTGCTCCGAGAGCAATTTAACGAGATACCAGATTTGAACGACACGAATGAGGTGGAGGGGGTGGTGGAGATTCGATCATGAACTGACCGGCGCTGGAGAGTGCGTGCGCCCGCAACTGAGTTTCTATCCCACATCAAGCTATGTGATTCCTCTTTCTTCTCCTACCGAATATTCAATTTCTAGAGCTCTCGTCTCGCTCGCGCGAGTGGGGAAGTCGCTCCACAACTCGGCGTAGTCACCTGCACGACCTGGACACAGCTCCGTCCACCACTAGACAACCCTTCTCTTCTACACTGGCCATAGTGGCTACGTGGCAGTACTCTAGGTAAACTAGGAAGAGGTAAGTATTGGCAGCTAATGTGGGTATGTAGAGACACAGTTTATCAAAAGTGAGAGAAAGAGCATAAAAAAGTTTGGACAGCGTACGGGGAACGCTCAGAGCCTCCCGTAAGTTAGTTTGTTCCAAACTTGGAATTTTGAAACCTTTCGACCCGGAACTTTGGAAGCGCCCGGCGAAGTTCTGAATGGATGCCAATGTTTGTGCCTCTCAAACTTCTTGACCGAAGTTAAGCGCTCCAAGGCGCCAGTATTGACAGCGAATGCAGGGAAGCTGATCTACTTCGAGGTTCATCGAATGTGCTGAACTCTCTGATGATCTGACTTGGCTGTCTCGGGATTGGATCAGGATTTGGCAGCCGATTGAGCTCAACTTCAAGCTGCATAACGTCCGTTGTCAGCGCAGGCACAATCCATTGAACCCTGTTTCCCATAGGCGCGAACGGGTGGCTCGATTCTGAAGTCTGAGCCTTGTCCATCCTATATAAGGAGTGCCGAATTAGCGTGAATGACAACTCCCTTAGCTCAACAATGAAGTACCTCCTATCTGCGATCTTTCTTTCCCTCGTGGTTGGTTTCACCCGTGCACGGAACATTTCTGAGCGTTGCCAGGCTGAGGTATGTCTAGTATTTTTCGAACCGTGAACTTGCATTTACCCAGTGCGTTCAGATACGCTCGATCCAAACCTGTGGAGGTTCCATGGATGCCCTGCCTTTCTATAGACTTTTTAACCCAACCACCGTCGACCATGCTTATACCACCGACTGGGTTGTCGTCAATGGTGGGGTACCCACGTATAATTTTCAAGGTGTCGCTGCCCTCGTTTTCGGCACGCAGGAGGAGTCGACAGTCCCCTTTTATCGCCTCGTCAACCGCGCCACATCGGTGAACTTCTATACGATCTCGGACACGGAGCGAGCCGACGCCTTGCAGAATGGCTATACTGCCCCTCCTAGTAATCCCGTCACTTACATATATCCAACTCAAATCTGCGGAAGCGTTCCATTCTATCGCCTGTACCACGTGGCCAAAACCGACAACTTCTATACCACCTCTGAATCGGAGAGGCTGGAATTCATTGCCAATGGATACACCGACATAGAGATCGCCGGATATGTGTTGCCGATGACGTCCACCCAGTGCGCTTGACCAGGTGGGTTTTCATCAGTTTGCGCATTTCATCCGAGCACTGACGTTAGCCTGTTCCAGCGCAGCAATCATCCAAATCTCTGGTCTATTCTTTTTAGGATATATACTAGCTCCTTAGCTATGTGAATGTTCTGGACCTGCCGTCTATCATCTCTCAGTGTTCCAGAGAAAAAAAAAAATTGTTGTTACGATCGCAGTAACTAGCACACTGCGTCTTAGGTTGCCCATACACGTACCGACCTGCTTCATTGCTGAATAACATCCGTTCTCAGCGTAAATTCAAAGAACATGGCTTATGTCTATTTCGACGCCCAACTCAACGAAAGTCCCACTTATGGAGTCATTTACTTGAAGAAATCTTGAGCTATAAAAGCCGCGAAGAACACCAATCACCCACTCATCTTCCCCACTTCAAGGATGAGGTATATCTTATCTACGATATCTATCTCTGTCGCCGTTGCCTCAGTCAGTGCATTCCATATTCAGGAGCCTGGGCCACATGAGGTAATTGAATAGTTCTGCTGCCAAATTCTGTTAACTTCCCACATGTGCAGAGACGGTCCAGCAACACCTGTGGAGATCCATCAGATGCCCTGCCTTTCTATCGGATTTATAAACCTACGGCGGTCGACCACATCTACACCACCGATGTAAATTGGGTCCATGCCACTACCTCGTATCCTCTGCAAGGCGTCACTGCCCTTGTCTTCGTCACCCAGGAAAGACCAACCGTCCCCTTATATCGCCCATATAGCACCGCTCTAACGAACAACTTTTACACGATTTCAACGACGGACAGGGACAGCGCCTTGAAGAAGGATACTATCTCGTCACTGAAGATCCATTCACCTACATTTATCCGACTCAGGTGTGCGGAAGCGTCCCTTTCTACCGCCTGTACCATGAGACCAAACTGGACAGCTTCTATACCACCTCGGGGTCGGAGAGACTGGACTTCATTACAAATCAGGGATACACTGATATCGAGATTGCGGGATATGTATTGCCTCTGGCGTCCAATCAGTGTTCTTGACAAGGTATGTTCTATGGTCCTCGTTTTCTATACGGCCAGTAATGTTTGATTCTTATAGTTCAATGTGGGGTGCATCAGCATCTAGATATCTCTGTTGGTAGTTTGATGCCTGAATTTGGTGCTTCGTTGTCTCGCAATCTGTCGACGTATCCATTCTTTAATGCACTGTCTCTATTGCCGTGGGGTTAATCAAGGAAGATTTGTTCACTTATCACTCCCACAAATTCGCCAAAGACGATTCCAGATGGCTAGGCATGCCGGCTCAGCCCAAACTGAGTTCCGAACGGACGCCCATGGCGATTGTTTGATTTCTCACTATTCTGCCTGACAAGTACAGCTCTGGCGCGCGCTAGTCCGACATAAATTGAGATTCAACCCAGAATAAACAGGCAAGTTCCGATACTCATGGGTGTCAAGTTTTATCCCGCACGTTTGACTTCTTATTATGGATCTTTCCGAAAAGGCCCCGCAGCGCTTGGCTGATTTTCGAACCATTCGGCCTGACAAGTACAGTTTTGGCGCGCGGTAGTCCAACACCCATTCCCAGAATAAACAGGTAAGCTCCGAGACTCATGGTTCTCTAGCTTCATCCCGCACGTTCGACTTATTTTCCTGATCTTCGTGTATTTTCAGCGACGATGAGTCCATTCCTCCAGACCTGCGGAAAACAGAAAGAAAGAAATGTGCTCAAGTCCACAAGAGCGGTAAAATGAGCACTATAATTCACCGGAAGCACCACAGCGCACCCAAGATAAAGGCAATGAAATATGGGATATATAAGTTGCAGCACATGTAATACCCATTTTAAACAGTGACAGGCGCAGAAGGTGCCGCAATGGTCAGTGTGTTCCAAGGAGCTCCAGGGTAGGTCACCTCCGCAACAACCGCGGGCCACGCCGAGTCATCGAATCCAAGCTGCTCGAACCCGGTGGGAATTGCACTCTTGGTCGACTTCCACCCGATATCCGTCGCCAGGAAAGACCCGGCAGTGCAGTTGGCTCGCCCGGCGGGCATCATGTTCACCTATGACATTCGAGGTATGAGCGCTAAATTACGGTAACATCAGGTTATAAGTGACTAACCTCCATGAAAACAAGCAAGCCTGCTCTACTGACGGCAGTGTTGGTGACAAGGACAGCAAGCACGATCTCACTGGGCGCCGAGGCGAAGTTCACAATATAATGCTGTGCAACCATCCAGTTTGCCCCCGTCCCGACGGTGATGCCGTTGACGTACAGGGTGTACGCATTGTCCGCTGAAATGATGATGTTTGCGGTCGCGAGGATCTGGCCGGGCGCGGGGGTAAACATGCGACGGAATGCACGCGATCCGACCGGCAGGCTCCCGCTCGCGGGGACGATGTTGGTCCACACCCATTGAGCACGGTTGAGGGTGAAGACTGGTGGGTCGGATGGGATGGATATAGTGCCCCATGGCGCGGCTCCGTAGACACCTGCGACGGTCGCCACAGGCCAGGCAGTATCATCAAACGACAACTGCTCGAATCCAAGGGGGAGGCCATTTTTGGCGCGCCAAGAACTGTCCGAGACGATGGTGTCTTGGGTAAAATCAGAGTATGTGAGAAGAATTGTTGCGATGAAGGCACCATCCCTGGTGGCGGCGGTAGAAGCATTAACAGCAAAGACGTTGTAGCTGGGTAGGAGGTCGAAGCAAAACCGTTGAGTCAAAGCGCTGCGACTGGGAGGGGTTGCAGATCCCACGTAATCCCCGTTCAGGTAGAGATCAAAATTAGCAGCGGTAAGGATAATTTCTCCAGCGATGAGGGATTTTCCAAGAGGCGGTGTGAAGTCCTTCCGGAGAGCGACGAGCCCGTTGGCAGTGGTGGTGGACGCCCAGATCCATTTGGAGGCCGCAAAGCTAAGCGCGGAGGTTGCATCTGGCGCTGTGGTGGTGAGGAAGAAATCAATCGTGGTAGATATATTAGTTGCTGAATATGTACCCGCAACGGCCAAAGTAACCGAAAACTTGAGGAAGAGCAAAGTGAAAGCTGCATACAGAACTGAAGGCGATAATTAGTTATGTTGTGATGCATGAAACTCATCGGTGCTCACAAAGCGACGGCATTGCGATGGTTGGGTGGCCTGGCATTTCTGTTCCAAGTGCCTGCCTTTTATGGTAGAGTATGCGAGTCGAGCAAGACTTGATGGAGCCTGAGATGGGCAGGAAGAATTCTCGGAGTTGTTGCGGAAGCTTAGAGGCAAGTAGAGTATACCGATCTGTATTCAAAATGAACCTCCGTTACCGTAGACCATGAACCATTAATATCTGACACGAGCGATTCATTCTGTGTGTCAAAAATTGACGACTCCGACGTAGATGGAGAATGAGAGCAGCTAAGCGCCTGTGGAAATGATCTTCCGCTTTCGGACGACAGCGAATCAGCGACTGATGAGCGGCAAGATCAGGGGCATTTTTCGTCGTCCACACCTTAGCATGCAAGGACCAAATCCACCGACTCGAGCCATGGCGCATGTATTCTCTCATTGGTCATCCGTTTAGGCGGCGAGTGCTATCACGAACGGGATCTTTGAAGTTTACAGTCGACGGAGGGAAAGTAATGGGCTCGCCGTTGAGACATGCAGCAATGTCATGGCCAAAGTCCCTTCTCACATGCGGGCATTAGTGGTCTTGAGGCTAACGCCCAGGCAGTCGATGTCACTGACTTGATTTTCTGTCCTGAGTTGAAGCATGCCGAGTGACCCGGAACCTTTCAAATTGCCAAAGTTGGGAAGCTCTTGGTGAAGCGCTAAAGTGGGCGCCAATGGTCCAGTGTTCTGAGCTTCCTTAAGGCCATCATGTTTGACAATGAATGGAAGGGAAGCTGATCTCCTCAACGGCGAGACTGTCAGTGCCTCAACCCAGTGACTTCTAAGCCCGGAGATGAGGATGATGAACCGCTCTTACCGCACATTCAAATTTTTGCTGCTCCTCGGCTGGCACATGGTTTCACCCAAGTGGGAATCAGGAGTCGAAAAAAGGACGTACTATTATAGGCCCCCCTCTGACAAAAGTTTTGATTGCGGCCGATATAATTGTTTCTTTTCCTCAGATAGCCCCCGGCACCGGGATTTAAGCTCCTTGACATACACTCTATAGGCTCAAATATTTTCAGGTCTTCAGTTTGTCTAGGTAGAGAGAAAATAGTGTCCCGAGGCGGACCCCTCTAATGACAAAAAATTTAGCGGTAATTTCGCAGAGTCACAAAATGGCACAAAAACGACCAACTCATTTATTGTGCATGCTATGGGTACCCAATGGTCGCAAAAATTGGTCCCAACATGGAGAAGGTATCCACCCATGTTTCGGATTTTTAGCGTAGGTTAACTCTCATTTTCACAGGGTTTTGAAGAATCCAGGCCGTAACATCACAGATACTGAGATTCATAATAGATGGCTGAAATCTGTTAATTCCGCACTGGGCCGAGATCGAATCCTCACCGATAAACTGAAGTTTGGTGACCTTGCTCTGAACAAGGATCTGGTCCTAAGAACATGGAGTGGTCTACTAATGAACGAAGACTCGCTGCCGGATGACTGGACATATACAGTGGGGGTTTTAGTGGGTATACAGCTGTTGAGATTAAATGATTCAAGAAATGGGATAGGATAACTTTACGAAGCCTGGAGTCCCACACTATGGTACTTGTGCGCAATGGCATTTCCTCCCTGGACAACTTCCCCGGCATTAACTGGAATTTTCTGGTAGACCCAGCGGATGAATTTTGGAATGCTTCTGCAGACTGATTTTCATTATCCCAAATGCTCCAAAAAAAAAAAAAAAAAAAAGGCATCAGTGTCTTTACCACATGAAGGTGCAATGGGGTCTATGTCGCAAAAATCGCTTTTCGGTTATAGGCCAATATAGCATCTTATATCCAATTACAGCCGGTTACAGGCTGAATTCAAGCATATCATAGCGCGATTATAGCCTCTTATAACTCGCCAGGGTCTTATAGGCCACTGTAACTCAGGGCCCCCGAGGAATCATTTTTTTTGGTATGTTGAACACAAATAAATTCAATTTCTGGCTCGAAGGAACCAGTCAAAGTCAACTACATTATTGAGGTAGAATGTAGTCTCCACCTTCGATACAGGGGCTCCGAACGCGTTAAGAAAATGGGCCCCGCGAACTAAATACCGCGGGAGAACAAAGATGGTCTTGCCGTCCTCACGAATGAGCAATTCTCCCAGATCGTCCTCGGTTTGAACGACGAGCGCTTGAACATTGGCACCAGTGCGACATCTGGTCTGTCCCATGCAGCTGGCGCCATGACTGCTCCGCCAGCGCATGCACATCTTCGACCTCCTGCGAGGAGGGATGCGGGGAGGGAGGCGAGATGTGGGGAAGAGTCGAAGGGCCGATGTTTGGGTGGTTTTCAGGGATCTGCCGCTCTACGAGGCCCCGTCAGGACGAGAGTGAAAAACATGGGTGACTGCAACGCACCGTGACCAAGGAGTGCTTTCACCCGGCCCAGCTCACTCTCAACCCTCTGAACACACTCCTCCAGCTTTGATATGTGCTTGTCCTTGGACCGGATGCGCTCGTCCCTCGAACGGGCGCGGCGCGTGTGGGGTATTCGAGATGGAAGAGAGCGGCACTCTTTGGCGGCGGCGGGCTTCGCGCTCAGGCTCTGAGTCGGACACATGGGTGGTATCCGAGTCGGTAGAGTGTGCAGTGTGTATTTGGTGCATTGGGACGGTCTGTGGGGAACGAAATCAACATCTGGGGACGAATGGAGTGGTGTGATGTCATTGTGGAGCAGGACGGTATAAAGCAGCTCGGGTCTGCGGAGTGTCACGGCACCTCTCCTTCCCTCTTCCCACCATCTCGTCGACTCCCAGGTGCGCCGCCACCAACCCGCCACCCGGTGCCGCAGCTAACCTTTCATTACGGTGTTCTCACCTCCGCGGGCCGTCGCCACAGGTACGCCTTCGCCGTTTCGTCCTCGCTTGCACTCAATGGCCCCACAGGTCTTCTATCCTGTGTACTCAGTTGATCTTTTTTTTTTTTTTTTTTTTTTTTTTTTGGATCCAATTTTATTCCCCTTTGTGCCTAAGGCATATGGTGGGGATAGGTCTATCTAGAATATGGTACTGTCATATGTATGTGGCTGTCTGTCAATGGTAATAGTTCATGCTCGAAACTTTGCCGCATCGCGCGAGGCGGGGGCGAAGCGGAAATATCCGCGGTAGTATAGAATGGAAATTCTACGGGTGGTAAGTGTGATCATAAAAATCGTTAAGTAGAGAAGCGGAATGGGGAGAGAGAAAATGATATAAGAAAATCTACCGAGTGCTGTTCACGTCGTCTGGCAGTTCCACCTTTTTAAAATCTCCGTATGCGGCGTGAAATCTGCCAGACTCCTGAATGTACGTGAACAGTGCGGGGAGGAGTTTGCAGGTGTTGAGGAGGTGCTTCGTGTACCGGGCGAGTCGACTAGCAGCATGCAATCGCGTCCGAGCGGCTTGATGGGCGGGGCAGAAATGCAGAAAATGATCGACGGTCTCGTCAGTCATTCCACAGCAGGGGCAGGTGGGGGAGGGGGCTTTGTTGAGGCGGTGGAGGTGTTTGGCGAGGGGGACGTGTTGCGAACGAAGTTGGAACAAGACGGCGGAATGTTTTCGTGGGAGTGGGGCTGTCAATTTACGGAACTTGTTGGATGGCAATGCGGGGTCGATGGCTTTGATTCGCGCAAAACGCCGTGATCGTGCGAACTCCTTCATCGCCGTCTTCTTCAAGAGTCGAAAGTGGGTTAGGGCCAGGGCGGATTTACCAAACGGCAGCCTCGTAAGAACCGCAAGCGGCTCCCCAAAACTGCCCGTCTGCGCCGCACGCTTGGCCGCGGGCTGGGTAAAAGTGCCGCGCCTGCCACGGCATTGCCGCGGCACTGCCACGCACTGACGCGGCGGTGGCTGTGTTATTGCCGCGGCGGTACCACGCAGCATTTAACTCAATCTACAACGCTTCCCCGGGCCCAAACCATGTACGCGCAAGGTTTATTTATCACGATACATCGTTTAAACATGAAAAACCCATACCCAAGATTTTCCTAGTTGGGCTTAGTTGGAGCCAAGTCGAACCTAACTAAGGCCTTATTCCACGTAATGCTCGCCTGCTCCATTGAATTTTGGGAAAAACCGACCAAATTAAAGGATAAAAATCAGCCCCACTCACTCTAGAGTTTTAACTCTGGATAGTGAATAACTATTAATGCCTCCGGGTCTTAAATTCCCTTGTGTCCTCATCTACCTGCGAGAATATATAGATTTCCGTGCACAGCGCATGCTCGCCTACGAGACGGTGTGAGGATCACATTTTAGGATCTCATGCCACTCTGAGCCCCGCTGAGTCATCGGGTGTCTGAAGGTGTGTTGATTTAGGCACCTGTAACTGGGCTGGATGAAGGTACTGCGCGGTTCTGACTGGCACAATTGCCGGGGCACTGCCGCACACTTCTCAATTAACGCTTATGTGGCCTGCTCTCTCGTGCCTCAGGGTTCCCATCAGATAAATATGTACAGTAGAAAGCTTGGTGAGCTCAATGAGAATCATGTACAGAACTCTGCACCCATTCAATGCGTGACAGAAGCATTCTGTGGCTCGCCAGAAAGCGGTCAAACCCTATGGTTGCACGTGTGTGACCACAACATCGTGCATCGGCAGTACAACCGCTGCCTGTGGTTCAATCATGTGTGCAAGTGTGGATTTCCGCCTGTCATATCGGTGTTCATTGCGAGGTAATGTGCGCGACTGTCCACACATGTCGAACCAGTTGAAGCGGGGGAGTTTGAATTTAGTGTGAGAAATGGAAATTCACCGACTATGTGGTCGGGGAATGACCGGCGTGAACTCAGCGGGGCTCAGTCAGCACGGTAATTCAATTGGTCATGGCATTCAAGTTGTGAACTGAGGCTGACTACGAGGAAGTTCTTGAACCCATAGAGACGGAATCTGGTTCACTCACTAATTGACACTGCAACACTGCCATGAATAAACCGGTTCACCGGGAAATTCAACGTTGCAATTGCCACGGTGGTGTGCATTGCTGTGGCACCACCTCGTGCAAGATGGACAGTGCACAGTTGGGGGAAGTCTATGGGGCAGGGGCCCTCGTACAATTTCCTGGGAAGGCTTGACCACCGTCAATACATTATAATATGCGCACTGAAGATTCTGTCGAACCTAGGAAGGAAATTGGTGAGCGTCAGCTGACCCGGGCTGGGTAAAGGTGCTGCACGTGCTGCGGCGCTGCCGCGCACCCTTTAACTTCTTACACAACACTCCCCGGGCATTAACTCGAAGTCGCGAAGGGTTTCATAACCTTAATACATCGTTTGGACACAAAATAACCCCTTCCAAAATTTTGCTAGTCAGGCTTAGTCGGATTGTGACAGGCCCGTTCATGTTGAATATCCCCTGTTCAAGCCAGCCCGCAACGCTTCCTGCCCTCAGGTATGAATGCTTGGATCCCAGTATATCTCCCGCAAAATAGGCATGCATGATCTATTGAGCACAGTAAAACATTCAGGAGCTTGATTTGTTGCCCGAGAAGCCGGGCAGCAGGTGTTGAATGGACCCCGGCGATGTCGCTGCATCGTTAGTCTATCACACCAACCGAGGTCACGGACTTTTCAGTGCTGGGTTGTTGAGGCTAAACAGTAAACCGACGATATAAAGCCCTCTGGGAGCTCTATATTACCCCAGAGAAACTCGGTGAAAGGACCTAAAGTGTGCGCGGCACTGCCGCGGCACTTTACCCGGTGGCTGTGTTGCCGCGGCACTGCCACGCACTGACGCGGCACTGACGCAGTACTGCCGCGCATTGACGCGGCGCTGCCGCGGTACTGACGAGGCATTGCCGCACAGCGACGAACGTGCTGCGCCGTGCCTACAATCAAAAAACTTGCTAACAACGAAGTCCAATGTGTCTCAAAATCATTCAAAACATGATATGTCTTGCCTGTGTCATAATCATGGTTGAACTCAAATTTAACCTGGACTCCCCCCACATTTGAGTGATATTACACTAAGAACATTCTATTTGAGCTCTTACATGAGTCCAAGACATGTCTCAGACCTAATTCAAGTCGCTTAGTTGGGCCTAGTTGGGCTTAGTCGGGCTTAGGGAGTGCCGCGGCAGTGCCGCGGCAGTGCGCGGCAGCCGCGGCATTTTCTCCTGGCCCCTTGGCCGCCACGTCCGCCGCCTCGTTCCCGGGTATGTCGACGTGACCTGGGGTCCAGTCGATACGTAGCCTGAATCAGTTGATCTTGGTGCGTAGCCCTCTGTTTCTCTTGCCGACCTCGCTCATATGTCATCACACAGCTTTCCATGGCCGAGTCATCAACCACACAGCACATTCTGGCCTTGCAGTTAGCCTGTTATTGTAGATGCTTGAATATACTCCTTCTCCATGATTCCAATGTGAGCCGGGGTGAAGAAGGGGGGGGATTTATTTTTTTAAATGGCTTTGGGAAAGTCCGTTATAAGATGCTATAATAGCTGTAATAAATATAATGACAGTTATAAGAAATTATAGGTTTGTTCGAATCTTATAATTCCCCTGCCAATCTTATCAGCTTATATGTGCATATAGGTGCGTATAACCGCATTCTGATTTTTGCGACATATAATAGTAGGCTCGAGAAGTTTTTTCGACCTGCCCTGGACCCCCCTTCTCCTTCCATAAAGGGAAGGAGGTTTCCACCCATAGCGTCGGACTGTGATCTCGCCGCGAGGATGGCGCGGGCGAGGTCCTGTTGCGAGTCAGCCGATGATGTCATCGCAACGCGCCATCAAATGGTTAACCGAACATGTGCCATTAACCAAATCGCGGACTTGGCAGAAAATTGGAAAACTGACAGCCACCGTCCTCGACCAGCCACCCCGCCGACGCCGCCCGCCTCCATCATCGAGGTCGACATCGATCACCGCCAGCACGTCGACTCGGACGCCGCCACCGTCGCCCTCGCCCGCACCCACCCCGCCCTCGACGCCCTGCGCATGCGCCTCCCCCGCGTTCTTTCCCCGCCGCGGCCACTCGATGACTCCCCGCTGTGCATTTCCGCTGTGCAGCCGCTCTCCCGCGCTCAGACGGGAGCTTAGGCTTCTCCAGGACCATAGGTGAGTATCGCACTTTGAGAAGCAGTTACAGTCCCATTCATGAGCGACTCAACTCGCGCACGGCTCGGCGAGTCCCCCCGATCCAGGTGCGTGCTCAACAGGCTCCTCAATTCTAACCTAATATCTCCGCAGCAACTTCATCTCTGCGCGGCCCCGCAGCGCTCAGCGCCTCCATCGCTTTCAGCTGCCCCCGCCCGCCGTCGATGGAGTTCGGTACTCACGAGTGCAGCGCTGGAGGAAGATACGCCTGAGCGACTACCCGCAATCTAGGTGCGTGCCCGACAGCTTCCTTATTTTTAATCTCTCCCCGCGCGTCCGAGGCCCGAAGCGCGCGCTTCCAAGGCTGCGCCCCGAGTCGACCTCGCGGCGCCCACCCCGCCATGCTGGGCACTCGACTTCCGCGCGAGCGCGAATTTGCGTGGGGCCGCACGCACGTGGTCATTGCGGCTGCGTTGCTGCGCTCCACGCGTGTTCAGCCCCAGGTCTTGTGTTTGCGCACCAACTCGTGCCGCCCGCCCTAACACGCCGCCCGCCGCGCAAGTGCACGCGGCGCCCGAATCCGCCGCGCGCGCAGACGCAGTCCTGCACACCGCCGACCTCGCACCATTCCGAACGCACCCCTCGCCTACCTCCTCCCTTGCAGCGCCGAGTCGTGCGCCCCAACTCCGTCACACACGCCGCACCGCGCCGGACGAACGCAGCGCCGCCCGCCCGCCAGCGCAACGGTCGCTGCGTTCGGAAGCGCCCGGAGGCAAGTCCCGCGGGGCGTCACCCTTTGTGCCTCGCGAGTGAAAACTAGCCTCGCGGCGCCGGTGGTTGAGAACGCGAGTGCAGCCGCACTGCACTGCGGCATGGATCGCAGTCCGCGCGGCGTCTCCTCCAAGGTCGGGCGGGAACAGCGCTGCTCCGAGCTCGCCTCCGACGCCCGCGCGGAAACCACAGCGCAGCGGTTCGCGCGCAGAGCACGAGCTCGCGCCCCGGATCCCGTCCATCTCGCGGGGTGGGGATGCGCAGCGCAACGCAGCCCATCGGGGTCCGCGCCGAGTTCGCCTCCGGCGCCCTCCATCTCCGCCTGGAAATCAGGGCATGTAAATACACCGTCGATAGGGATTGAATCGGACGCGCTCGCCAAACTGCGTGCGCTTAGACTTGCGCAGAATAAATCTGCGGCAGCTCAAAATGGGTTTCTTGTGTGCCCCGGCGCCTTCTTCGTGCTTGATGCATTCAAGGCATGCGGATGCGGCGTTGAAGAAGCCAGCGATCTCTAAATCAGTGGTGGTCTCGATCCCCTCTTTACTCCGAGCACTGACCTTGGTACTGCGATGCATTCGACTCAAACCCGGCAGCGCAGTAAGACACGGACTGCACGAATCAGTAGGTGTAATCCAGAGAATATATGAAAGGGCTTTACTGTGGAAAGCTTGAGGGGACTCTTGCGTCAAACAGATACCGCGAGGTGCGCATCTGAAGAGGTTCGTCGGTACGTGTCCGGAATTTGGAACGTCAAGTCAAAGCTTACCTCGAGATAGTGTCGTTGCTCGGTCCTGGGTGATCTGCGGGCAGCGTGAGCGACGAATTCAAGTCGAAGGAAATATAAATCAGTGCGCAACATCGAAGGTTGAATCTGGATGAGAGTGCGATGCCATAGATGTGAAAGGAGATGATGGAACTTGCCTGAAGCACACACCGTGAGCCCCCGAGACCCTAGCGGGAATCTCGTCGTGCATGAAAGAAGCCCTGAGGGTATAGATGCAAGAATGGTGAAACGACATGATATAAGTAAATGCTCACCAGTCCAAGGCTTCGGGTCGGAAACGGGAGAGCTATGAAGGAACGTTGAAGCCACAAACCGGTTGAATATATGTAACTGGCCGACCAGGTGTGGGTGCAAGGAAAGCGGACCGAGGGACATCTGAGAGCAAACTGAATGGCCTTAGCTTCGGTTCCAAGCAAGGTAGGATCTGTGAAACAGAGTCAGTATTTTTCAGAATGCGATGAACAAACTTGGAGTAAACTGTCATTTGAAATTAGTCTCGGTGCACCCGAAGGATACTTACGAGCCGGCCCGATTAAATATCAACGGCGCGAGTGCAAGTGCAGGCCACAGTCACCGGCTGAAATCAGAACTTACCAGGTGTTTGCAATGTAGACCATAAGGAGATTAGATTAGAAAGCGGCTGGCGGCGAACCGATTCAGAGCAACGAAAGATAATAAAATGTATTGCGCTCTAAGAAGGGTTGAAGTCAGCGTCGAGCGATGATTTGAAAGGAAAAAGAAAGTCATAACGAGTCTCAAGTAAATACACAAGTTAAGATATTGTGGTCAGTCAGGGTCGTGAGGTTTAGCACCGACTTATCGATGCAAGTGATAGAAATGAGATTTTGATGTGAGATTGAGTTGGGGCGGACTTGAGGAGGTGATCAGCGAAGAATTGACTAGAAAAGTTTTGAAGTGCGCGTTGAAGGTAAAGGTTTGAGAAACCTCTGAGAAGGAGTGAGTTGACGAGTTCATAACAAGGATATTATACACAAATGAGGGAGATGTAAGCACTTATGAGTGCTCAGAGACTCGATATGAAAGGGAAATGAATCAAGCTGGAACTCACAGATCTTGAAGCTGACGTGCCAGCACTTACCCTGGCGGCCATGGGATAGTAAAATTAATAGCTTAAGGGTTTGAAACAATGGCTAGCATCTGCAAAAAGATCAGAGGTTCTGGCGGAAAATCAATTCAAGTGGGACTCACCGAGCCTAAGCAACACAATAGTTAAGGATGCTCAACTGAAGGCTTACACAGTCACAAGAGACGCTACAAGAACAATGAGCATTAGGAATGCAAGCATTAAGTATAGAAAATCCCCACTTACCTTGAATAGAGCCGTGCGCGAAGGCGATGGTGGTGGTTGATGTGCAAGAGCCAGCGTGGGAAAGGCGTCCAAATCCGGTTGATGGTGCCGGCGAAGGTTCAAGTCGACATCGAGAGCGAAATAAGAGGCAGAGCGGACAGCAGAGTATGCCGAATCACTGGGGCTCATGATTCCGTTGATGCTTGTCAGGCCATTCAAGTCGAGGGTACGAGTAAAGCGCGATGGATGAAAAGTGGGTGTAAGGCAGGAATTGCTGCGAATCAAGGGGGTCTATATACCTGAAGCGCGCTGACGTGACAGAGGAGCCAAAATACGTAAAAGATCCCCGAGCGTGGCCGACGACGCCCAGGATTGTTGGTCGTAATGTCCGAATCCGGATACTTGTGGTTGATGATAATAAAACGGTTCTAGTTTGAGCTCCGAGAATCGTGTGGATCCCAGGTTTGTCTGAAAATTATTAAGATACTACTAGTTGTACATACTGGCGTGATTAACAGCATATACAAGCAAATTGAAAAAGTCGATTAATGAAGAAATATTTCGAAGGCGGTAATAGGGGCAGTCAGAGTAGAGGATTATGGAGAGATTCTCGAACGATTAAGCCCAGGATTACGACGCGATTATGGATTTTAAAAAGTCCATAATCGTGCATAATCGTGGCATAATCCGACTCAACTTTGACCGCCCCGGATTATGGTGCAAGGATTACCATGGCGCGATTAATCCGTGATTAATCGTAGGGCCATAATCCGACCATAATCGTGGCCTTAATCTCAATCTTTGCATAATCTCCTCCGGAGGAGATTATGCACGATTCAAGGATTATGAATTACAGTGATTCTCCCACGCTGAAACAAATCCATAATCCTTCCAGAATCGTGGCCCATAATCCGTGCTTAATCGTCTACTCTGACTGCCCTTAATGGACGTAGCGAGGGCATATCTGACACGTGTCTTGATCGAATCTCTTCCGGAGGAAATTTTGATCCTGATAGAACTACACACATCTGTCTCACGGCAGCTTTGGGAGCGGAATTCGCCGCGTGGGTCATCTCGCAGATAGGTAGATGCAGGAGGCACCCCATCCCTTGTAAATTGGCCAGGAACCGCGTACATTGATGTGATTGTGTTACGTAATACTTTGGCCGGACGCGTCCAATGAACGTCTGACCATAAGAAAATGGTTCGAGTTATGAATTAACTACTTAGCGCGTTGGTATGGGATTCATCCGATATCGATAGTCTCAATGTATTCTAAATTGACGCTGGGACAGTTATGCAATATATCTGGTGGGCCAGCGCTCGATTTGGAGAGCTATCCCCTGGGCAAGCGATTCTGGTGGTTAAATGCGTAGAAATTCGTGAGCTGTTTCCCTGGGCTCCGCGTGCCGCGGAGGCGAGTCCAGATGGAGTTATGAGACTCCTCCCATGCTCACGACCCTCGATATTCATCGAGTCTGCTACATAGTATCGAGATGCCGAGCCCGAAAACCCAGGAAGTGCCATATTGGGACACAGGCGTAGTGGTTCGGCGGCCTCGGTCCGAGGAGAAAATTCGGTTTTAAATCACGATTTTTTGAGCCCAAAAAATTGAAAATGGGGCGCTGACGGTGAACTCCACGGGTTAATTTACGTGGCATCAAGCCAGGAGATCGTCGCGAAATCAGACCAAACAATTGAAGTTCTCTCCAAATAAAAACGGCCACCCCCGAGGGCAAACCGGAGACACGGGAGCTCCTGGGACGGACGCACGAAAACCGTTACACCATAGTAACCAGACTGCATAGTCCCCGCATTATGATATGGCACCCACGATGTATGTACACCTAAGCGCTGTCAAATTCTTAACACATTCCACCTGTTTCCGTGTCCTGGGCGCGGTGCGGCGCGTTATTAGACGTGATGAGTCAACTGTTTTAAGGCGTGATACTGCCGTGCAGAGATATGCGGTCACTTCGAGTTCCCCGCGCGTTGTTGATGAATATTTAGATTTTGATCCCAACCATTCTCCTCCCTCCTCATTGACTGAGGCTACCTCTATGATGCGCACGCCAAACTACTCTCTTTCAATTCCGGGTCTGATGCACTTTTGGCGCTTTTTGTCGTCCGAAAAAGCCCGCCGGCATGCACGCCCCACCCCAAGTGAAATGTGAGATGCGCCATCAAATCTGGTTTCCCGCACGGAGGCGCCACGCAGCAGCGCCGATGAAAAGGCTATATTTCGCATTCCCCCTAAACTGCTAACTTATAAGATCATGAACTGATCCATTTTACTGCCATCCTGATACTCATTCTATCGTTTTTCTCGGCAAGAAAAGCCGCCGGCAGGCACACTCCACCACTCGTTTAGTTTCCGCCTCAAACCTTAAACCCGAATTGGGTAATTTGATCGCGGCACACCGGCATGATCTCAAAAGGTTAGGGTTCGGCATGTCGGCACAGCTTGGGTGCACAAGATTTCGCGAGTGCATTTTTGACTGTTTCCCACTCAGCCATTGTCGAAGAGAGAGGATAAACAGTCATGCCTGAGTTATGCACCACTAGCTTTCTTCATGTGCGCGAAGGGGATCAACAATTTTGAATTTGATGCCTCCCACCTTTCCTTTGAGCCGGCTCAGGGCACACTGAAGCCCTCTGAGGCCTCAGTGGTGCAGGAAGTAGGTAGCTCCACAAGTTAACTTCATTAATACTGGCCGAACAGGACAGTGGTAGTACTCCTTAGACTCGAATACTCGGGCGAGTGAAAATAGCCAGAAGCGCCCGGATTGAACCTCGGACCATGCAAAATAATTACATCAGCCAAACCTACTCAGCACAGCAGTAACCACTTCGTCAAATATCCTATGTCTGCAACTTTGTGGTGGGTAGATTTCCGCCAGCACTACTGTGGTATGAGGGTGCCGAAAAGTGCCGCGATCAAATTCCCAAATTAGGATTAAGGTTTGAGGCGGAAACTCAGGAGTGCACTCCACCCTCAAGTGAATGTAGGAGGCATCGTCAGCAAATATGTTCCCGTGTGTGGAGGCGCCGCGCAGCGGCGCTGATGAGAAAAAAGTGCATATTTCGCATTCTCGCGAACTGTTAAATAGGACTGTGGGTCCCGGCATGACCTCTGCGCGTGTTGTTCAAAACGAAAATAATCACCTGACTCCGTCGCGTCACCTCTTTTTCATCTCTGCCTCAACTCCGTCATCGCATCCGGCGCGTCCACGTACGGCACTGGCTCGGGACTCATCATTGGCTCGGATATATCTTGTTGCTGAAACTTTTCCCCCTGTCGGCGGCTTTCCCCGTGAAAAAGTCGCATAGCTACGCGCCGATCGGGGATCTGGTTGGGATCTCTTGGGATGTTCTGCAAATGTTCTGGCCAATTTATCCTGCACCTGTGTCCTGCCTGTGACAGTCAAAATCTGAACATTAGCACCAATCGAGCACAGAAACTCGCGATGTAGGATCAAGTTTGCCGTGCTTCCTCCTTTTTCACAAATTCACAATTACACTGCGGCATCAAAGATATGTATCAATGACCCTGGATATTTTTATTTCACTTTCCAGTAACTAGACTGTGCTCACAGGTCACTTCCACTGTCGCTCAGCTGGCACAAGCATTTCCCGGGCTTGCACGAGGTAGCGCTGCCTGCGCGCTGGACAAACTCCTGTTGATCCCCGGTAAACAACGTCGCTGTCATCAGCCCCAGATTCGGTTCCCAAGTAATTTGTCTGATGCCCCTTCTTGCGCGCAGGTACCCGGAATTGTGGATTGCAGTGTGTTCCTCTGCAGTCACACAGCGCAACTGCTCTGTCTCCCGTACTCCCACCATGCTAGCTTCTTGCCTCCAAATCCCCGACTCCACCACTTATCACCTTCGTGCGAGCGGCATCACATTGCGGGTGAGGTCTCCTTCTCGAACGCGCATTTAATGGCATTCTAACGTCCAAATCAGCCTTTTCTTGTTTGGAAAAAAAAGCCGCCAGCAGGCAAAACCCACCCCCAGTGAAATCAGACATAGTTGAGGGTACCCCCGGTCGCGGAAGTGCCGCGAAGCGGCGCCAACATCCGTTCAACGATGTACCGTGTTCCCGCGAGCGGCGTACAATTGCGGGTGAGATTCCCTTCTCGAACATGCATTTGATGCCATTCTGACGTTCAAATCAGCCTTTTTTTTCCAGAAAAAAAGCCGCCGGCAGGTACACCCCACCCCTAGTGAAATCAGACGTCATTGAGAGTATCCTCGGTCACGGAGGTGCCGCGCAGCGGCGCCGACATTGATTCCACAATATATTGCGTTCCCGCGAGCAGCATGAAAACTTGAGGTGAGGTCCCATCATCAAGGAGATTTTGATGCCATTCTGACGTCCAAAATCGGCTCATGTACTATGTCTGTGGAGAGCGGGTTTTTTTCAAGTTTTTCAAGTTTGAGAAAGGAGAGAAAAAAAGGGAAAAGAGAGAGAGAATTAAGGGACCCATGAGCCCTTGTCCATGAGAAATCAGGAATCAAAACGTACCACAGCGGGTCTAGACCAGATACAACATCATGAAATCTTGAAATCCTACGTGTCCACGTTTGGCAGTTTGGCATCAATCATTGATTTCAAGACCTACGTCGGCCGGGGATATGGTCCTACGTCTCAGCCAATAGTTTTCAAAATATTCATAAAGCTCACGCGGTTGCCAGATCACGTCGATTCGGATTTGTCATCAACGCGCCTCATCGTCTGTCGAGTTACTTATTCGCGTTAGGGTTGCGGAACAAATTCCAGGGGGTACAAACAACTAGGTAACTTAACGCCCAAAATTTTTGGAGGGCACTGGTTGAGAATTTCGATTTTTTCACCAATTTTCTCACTCAAAAATGTTGTTTATTTTTCAGAGATTTTTCACTGAAAAAGAAGATGAAAAATTTAAAAGTTTTTCAGCACTTTCTGATTTTATTTCGAATTTTTCACCCTGAATCAAGAAAGTGCTGAAAAAGTTTTAAATTTTCACCTTCTTTTTCAGTGAAAAATGTCTGAAAAATAAATGACATTTTTCAGTGAGAAAATTGGTGAAAAAATCGAAATTCTCAACCAGTGGGGTGCAACTAATGTAATTTACCTTGTAAGTTACCTTTTTTTTTTTTGAAGCGTCACGTGGTCAAATCACGAGGCAATTTCGCCTCCAAAAATCTTCGCGTTCGCGGCGCGGCCAGGGGCGTGTCGCCCACAATTGAGTCTAAAAAAAATAATGGGGCATGCAGAGACTGTACAATTGATATTCTATCTATAAAGCTCATCCACCAAAAGCGCCCCCCATGTGTCGCTAAACATTGAATAAAATATGTACTGCCCGTTACCGCCTACCACAATCCAAGCTCGAATGAAGACATCTCATCATCTTCGTCCTCCTCATCTCCCGGTCCTTGAGCTTCGTCGCCTCTACCATCGCTTTCGGTACCGCGCCCCGGGACTTCGCAGCTGACGGGTGGAATGATCAGGAATACAGATCACATTCCACAAATATGTGGCTCAGATACCCAGGTCATACACTCTCTGCAGGGAACTAAAATTTACCTGAAGGGTTCCAAAAAATGGCTTCAAAAGTCCAAGCCATATGCAGGAGTC
The DNA here is from genome assembly GCA_029204335.1 of Mycena vulgaris. Classification (NCBI taxonomy): domain Eukaryota; kingdom Fungi; phylum Basidiomycota; class Agaricomycetes; order Agaricales; family Mycenaceae; genus Mycena; species Mycena vulgaris. The sequence continues at coordinate 78,693 of JARGYA010000165.1, forward strand.
CTCAAATTCATCAAGCACCTTGATTGCATAGACTGGCTTATCGGACAGAGCACCTCCTCAATCTAAACCAGTCCATGTTGACAATATTATTAGCTCCACATTTAATTTTGCTCGAGGAGAACACCCCCGGTCTGAATCAACTTATCATCCCAACTATTGATGTGCTAATTATTCACCCTTGAATCAGTTGGAAGATGTTGAACCTGCTGAAACCATTGTGCAGGAAGAACTAATACAACAACAGGTGAAGCTGACAAAAGATATACATAAAACTCGGAACAGTTTGAGGGGACAACATGATAGGGGATCAGATGTTGTCTACGGCAGGAAAAATATACATTTCAGACAGCATAGAGGAGAACTGAGCGTCTCAAAATATCTTCTTGAGAAACTGGAAAATATGTTAGTGCAAACAAAGAAGAATCTGTTCAATGAAGCAGACCTGGATGGCTGATTTCCATTACTTTTTTTCCATAGCCTTGCGTGTTTGTGCTAGATAATTTGCTGTACGCAGGGTGTCTGGATGATCAGCACCGAGGCGGGCTGTCTGCCTGTCCAGGAGTTTGATGTAAAGCTCCTCTGCCTCGTTCAATTTGCCTAGACGGTGATTTGTAGAAGCAAGTTTTCCCATGGCACACAGGGTGTCAGGGTGATCCTCTCCCAAGATCTTCCTCCGTGTCTCAAGCCCAATGACTTTGAGCTCTTCTGCCTCCTTCAATTTTCCTAGGTTGTGATATGTAGAAGCGAGATTTGCCATGGTAAGCAGGGTGTCAAGATGATCTTCACCCAGGATGCTCCTCTGCTTCTCAAGCACCACAAGAACCAGCTCCTCTCCCTCTTTCAATTTACCTAGGTTAAGATATGTAGAAGCCAGATTCCCCATGGCACACAGCGTTTCAGGATGATCCTCTCCCAGGATCTTCCTCTGCTTCTCAAGCACCATAACTTTGAGCTCCTCTGCCTCCTGCAATTTACCTAGGCGGTGATATGTAGAAGCAAGATTCCCCATGGCACGCAGAGTGTTAGGATGATCTTCTCCCAGGATCTTCCTCCGCTTCTCAAGGACCACAACCTCAAGCTCCGCTGCCTCTTGCAATTTTCCTACGCTGCTATATGTGGAAGCAAGATTCCCCATAGCCCAAAGGGTCTTAGGATGATCCTCTCCCAAGATTGTCCTCTGCTTCTCGAGCACCACAACCTCAAGCTCCTCTGCCTCCTGATATTTTCCCTGTTCGCTGTATACTGCTGCCAGAACCCCCATAGCATGCAGTGTGTCTAAATGGTCCTTGCCCATGACACTTCTCCGATGCTCCAGGACTGCCCGGTCCAGTTCCTCTGCATCTTTCAGTCTTTCGGCATGATAGTATAGCCATCCATAATCAATCCGAAAGTCAGGACTGATATCCATCTTTCCATGCAGTAATAAATCAACATGAGGTAGGAGTTTCAAACTAGCCAGTTGCATGTCTTGCTTTGGAATTTGGGAAATTGACATTCCAACTATTGCAACCATCCAATAATGATATTGTTTTTTGTCTGTAAGGGTACTTCGACTCCAGTTATGCACCAGTGGATGGACAGAATACAGTTCTGCATCTGGATCAAAGTTGGCTAAGGAATATGCCGTGATTTCATTCATGACATCCATGAACTGGAGAGAGTTCCAGACACCAGTTGGCCCAGAAAACTGGGATAGAAATTCGAGGGGATCATGCAGCTCTTCCCTGGATGGACCATTGGATGGAAAATCATATAAAGATGCTCTCGAGAATATTTCCTCAGATATTCCATTGTGGTGGAGGAATGAGCACAGCTGTAAAAGTGTAGCAGCTGGCGTGCTGAGCTGTTCAAAGCTGATCTTCCATGTTGTGTACACTGTCCAAGCATAGTTATCGTGAGACTGATTTGGCTGTTCACTGAGCAATTGAGCCTGATTCTCAGCATAGAGCTTTAAGTAGCTGGAAAGGGCCCCAGACTTCAATATAAATGCTCCGGCTTGAATGATCGCCAGGGGGAAATAATATAGTGCCTTGAGAATAATGTTGAAAACCCTAGATAAACACATAATGAGCACCCACCTTAACAATGCCAGTTGCAAGTTCCGTCTTTCTTGGAGTGATCTCTTCAGCACAACTTTTAAGCAGTAGTGCTACAGCATCTGTTTCTTCCATATCGGAAACTAGAGAATGGGACCCGGCATAGCCTCTGAGTCTGGGATTCCTAGATGTGATCAAGATGTTTCCATGCTTGCACTGTGGGAGAAACTTGTTGAGGTTGATCTGGGGGTCATCTGCATTGTCGAAGAAGAGAAGCCATTCAGCAGGTCTTCCGCTCAACCACTCGAGGGCTTCCTGGGCTGTGTTCCCAGTATTATGCATGGCAGCAATGTTTTTAAGGCATGTGTCAATGGTTTCTGTAGTGCTGGTATCAATGAGAAATATGTCGGTGAAGCTACAGAAAATCTCAGTGGCATGGAACCAGATTAGCAGTTCAACTCACCGAGCAGAACACTCCTCGATGAACTTGAGACCAATCTGGGTCTTCCCGGCACCACCTAGTCCATGCAGCAAAAATATGTGTTGTTTGTCTGAGCCCTGTGTGAAAAATTTATGCATTTTATCCAGAATATTTTGTCTGCCATGGAATATCCGGGAGGCAGGCGGACACTTGGTGATAGTTTGAGTGGCTGTGGTTGCAGATAAATCTAAATAACAACTCAGATTTTGGATTCTCTGCACAGAACAGATCCTACCAGGTAGTCTTCCTGTTGAGAAACCCTTGTGAACTTGGAGGTTGGTATCAATTGTGGCCATAAGCTGAAGTCTTGATAAGCAAAAGGTGTGGCAGACATAGAATATATATATACCATGAAATTGGATTGTAGTTTTTGGATTCTCATCCGATAACCAGCAATTTTGTCTGCTGTACTTCCAATCTTCATGACTTCCTTGAAACGGCCACTAAGACCTCTGGCTCCTGTCGGTAACTTCTTGATTGACTGTAAGACATCCTCCAAAACACTAAACTATCCTCAGACAGTGATGAGCAGGTGAGGGAAACACTCACCCTTCCAGCTTCTCACATAGCCTTCTGAACTCAACAGCAGTGGTATCTGCATGGGAGGAAAGCCGGCCTTGAACAATGCCAATAATTTCCACAATATCCTCACACAGCTCTTTCAGGTCGTCCCGATTCCGCTTCACTTTCTGTGTCAAGCACGTCAGACTGATTTCCCACACAAGCACAAACCACAATTGCCCACCTCCACCATCTCCAAAATGACCACAACCATACCAAAGACACCCTTGACATACGGGAATGGAATGCACTCTGCCCCTGCTGCAATCAATTTTGCTGTGGTAAGCGAGCCGGCAAGCCAGTCTGAGTTGGATTGAGAGGATGGTTTGACTTTGAAGACCTGACTTCCTTTTACTGGTGTCTGAGGAGGTGAGCTGGATGCTGCATTGTGGGGAGCAGACATGGTGGCAGGACGAGAGAGGAGAGTGCATGCTGCCATTCTGTCAAGTGTCAAGTGATCGAAGATCGACGCCGTTCTAACCCCGGGGATCATATGATTCACAGCAGTATTAATATTGGGAGGCAGTGGGATCTTCGCCCTTGAAAAATCCGACTCGCGCCATAAATTAGCAATTCCGTGTGTCAACACTCCGAAAGATTTCCCACCATTTTCGCTCTTCCACCGGAACCGACTTCGAGGACATAAAATAGCTTCCATACAATCACCGCGTATTTCTCCTGTCAACTCAGCCCTCCAAATGAGTGTGAGAAGTAGCAGTGCTAGCATATTATCCTCGTGTTTTCGACCCACGGTGATGTTTATCAGCCCCCGTGTATGAGTTAAATTTCTGTGGGTGATTCATGTCGGAAAAAATGAATTTGCCTTATGGAGACCTATAAGCTATTATTACTTAATAGTCCCTTATAAAGCCTTATTAGGCCTTATAAGGGTCCATTGTTAGGAGTTATAAGGTGAAAGTCCCTGATAAGGCCTTAAAATCACCTGATAATTCCCGCCATCTTTAGTAGTGGGTTTTGTGGTGTTTTGCTCAGGTGTTTGCTCAGAACTTTTCGCGCAGTTTCAAGTCGCCGTATATGGCAGTAAATATTTACTGATATTTCTATGTTTTTTACTTTTATGGTTTAATTCACGTCCCCTCTCTGTCCCCATCATCCCTTGATCCGCTCTCCGATCCCCGCTTTCTATCCGCCCCCTCGACGGTCGACCTTATAAGCCTGTCTCCATGCCCCCTCTCGCTCCACCCTCCCCATACCCATGTCTCTCTTTGTCGCCGGTGTCCCAGTGATGTCGGTTACGTTTGCCGACATACCCCGCACTTCGCTGTCTCGCGCCTTTGCTAGCAGTCTCCCGCCCCCTCGCGACTATGCCCAACTGTTCACCATGTCTGCTGGTCTCTATGGCCCCTTTTCTTTTCCACTGCTGTGTTCTCTTTCCTCCTCTACTTACGACGTCGTCCTTGGTCTTGATTGGGCTGGCCACTTCCGTGATTCTCTCATTCACGCTGGTTTGCGGCCCGGGTCCAGCTTCAGCGCTTGGCATTTCTTTTCCTTATGTGTGTTTAGTTTCTTCCTCTGAATCTTGCCTTCGTGCTTACCCTTTCCAAGACATCCCCCCCCTCCAGGTCTCTGCTCCTGTTTTTCTCTCCATGTATTATTCGCTGAATCTGCCTTTCTCAGCGCCTCGAAACACATTATTTCCCACCCACTATCCGTCCTGTGGGTACTTTTTCTTCTTTACTTCTCACGCTAATCCTTTTCAGCACAATCCTCCTATGCCGCTGGTCTCGCGACTCCGCTTTTCTCCATCTCCGGCGGTTCGTTCCTCCCTTACTCATTTTGCCACTTTTTCAATTATGCTTGCCAGGTCCGCCTCCACCCCGGCAACACATTTCTCGGGCCGAATTTGCTCTTGGGTCTGTACCTCGTACGTCGTTATCCTGTTCGGTTTTTCAGGTAGATACTGACTTGTGTTCAGGGCTACCTGCTACTGCTGTTAACATTGAAATTGAAACTGAAACTGAAACTGAAATATATTCTCGTGCCCCCATTGAATCTCTAAATCCTGCATCCGTCCCCCAATCTTCGTATTATCGTGGTTATACTTCCGCTCCAGCCCTCCCCCGTCGCGCATCCACACCCCGCCAACCCGCTCCTTCCTCTCCTCGTTCCCGCGGCCCTGTCGCTTCTTCCTCTCAACACCCTGAGCCTGTTTCCGTCTATGTCCACCCAGACGAATTGTTGGCCAGCTCTCTCCTATCACCTTCCGCCCAATTAAATATATTCACTACCGATCAAAACACCTTGCTTGTTCTGATGAAGTTTCACCATATCAGCTATGAGGGTGACATATCCAGGTCTTCCGCTCGCGACGCCGTATTATGCCATTTGCTTTCTGGTTCCTGCATCTCATTATGCTCCGAGACCCATGTTTCAGATAAATGCTCATGCCAGGCGTTCGGTCTCGTGTTTGATACCGCTAAGCATATTCAGCTTCTGAATCTGCTTTACCAGACACCTCCGTTGACCTGATTGGGAAGGCGTTAGGCTTGTCTTCGTCGCTGCGTGAGTCCAGGTTTCGTGTCTTCTCAGCCCTTTCCTCTCGGCGCGATGCCCTTGTATCCGCACATTCAAACCTCACTCCCTCCCTCGTAGACCAGAGACTGTTCTGTCTATGGATGTGAACCTGTCGATAGACAGACCAGTCGATCTGAGTTTGAAATCCCATGACGCGCGAGATTCCTTTTTGGGCCTATTTGTAAGCATTGCGAGGGCTGCAACCCTGAGTCTAAAATCAGTCCAATTACTTCGGGGCCCGTCGAAAGTATCCAATGGCAGCTACAGGTCCTGTCTATGTAAGAAGAAAAAAAGCTCTGAGCTCGGGGGAACAGTTTTACAAAATTTGCGATTGTTAGGATTCGAACCCGCACTCTCAAAATTTGCTTACAAATAGGCCTAATCGGGAATAGCGCGCGTTATGTGATTTCAAACTCAGATCGACCAGCCTGTCTATCGACAGTTTACTTTCGATACGACAGGCTGGATTCGAGCCTACCTCCCTCGCTGTGTTCAATAAACTCGACTCTTTACATCTTGGGTCTCTTTTATCGCTCGCTCGATCTCACGGACTTACGTTTGGTCAGGGCCGCCTCACTCGCTCTATTTTGCAGGACGCTATTACTCTGCATCTCACCAATGGTCGCTGTGTCGTGCGCGAAGGATTATCATCTCACTTGTCGTGTGCATCTTTAGTTTCCCAGTTCGGACAGAACGCAGACGATTCACCTGATCCTTCGACTGATGCTTCAACCGCCCTCCAAATCCACATCCTTCGCCAAGTCTGCCCTCTCTTGAACGCGAAGCCCTTACGTCGGCTCTTGGATCTTCATGACGTACCATACTCTGAAGGCGACAATGTCAAGAAGCTCCGTGTTCGCTTGAAGTCCTTTCTCACGCGGCTCAGAAACGCCAAACATTCGGGACGCTCTACTGGTTCAGCAAATGAAGACAGAGCTCGAGAGAGTAATAGACTTCGCGAGCAGTGGCCTCAGCTTGTGCCGGAAACTCTGAAACGCCGACTACTGGATAACTTTGGCTTACGTATTTCGTCTGAGAAGCTCCGCACGTTTAACTGTGGCAGTTGCTCCGAGGCTTGTTCTATTGTTGACAGGTCTACTATCCGAATGGACAACTTCAACTGGGATTTAATTGGAAGACCCGATCGCACCGGCATAGAGGACTCTGCCTCTGGCTCCGATAGTTGCAGCACGGCCGCTTGCGAATCTGATGCTGACTCTGATACTGAATGTCCGCCTGCTATTTTCCTGGCCGATGCTCATCGCAGCTACCACAGTCCGCCACCCAGCTCCGATCAGAATTACACTACGACTCTCGAATCCGATCCCCCTGCAGACTCTTCCATGCGGCTTTCTTCAGACTGGAGCTCCTTGGATTCTAATGGGGATTTTGCTCCTTCCTTCTTCCGCCGACAAGTACACTCTACAGAAATTCGCACTGACGTTGATACAACCCCTCTCTCTGAATCTTCTCCCCGTCGTAGTCGTTGTTCGTCACTCGTCAATGAGGACTACTCCATGGAGGACGTGAACCCCGCTCAGTCGACTCCCGCTGGCTCTCTGTCTCCGGCGCCATCTGAACCTGTTTTACTGCCTGGAGACGAAGGTATTCCTGCCCCCCCGCCACCGTGGCTCAGTCCGAATTGCCCAGAACCTCCAATGCCCAACACCGGTACCAAGTACGCTCAGTTGTTACTTGACCGGGAATGCATCGAGAACGATCCTGTGACCAACGACCCTGTACTGGTATGCTGTAAGCAATGTAGAAGCGCATTGGCAAACAACAGAGTCCCCCCAAAATCTGTTGCGAACCATAATTACCTCGGACCGGTACCAGCTGAACTCGTCGGACTGACCGTTGTTGAGGAGGCTATGATTGCACTCTGTCGTGCCAAATGCTGGATAGTGCAACTCCGGGACGAGCATTCTAAAACAAAGATTACACAACGGGGTGTCTCTGGTCACATCATCGTATATCCTCAGCAACCGTCTGCCATTGCCAAGACACTACCTCCTTCCATTGACGATATTATTACTCCCATCTGCGTGATATTCGTCGGCTCAAACCCACCCACTGCGGACTGGTTGAAGACCAAGGCAACACCTCTTATAGTGCGCAAGGAACGTGTTATGAAGGCTCTTGATTGGTTGAAGATTCGCAACCACCTCTACAGAGATGTTCTCATTGATCCCACTGTCCTTCGCGACCATGACGACAGTGTTCTTCTCCCTTTCCATATTCAACATGTTATCCCTTCAGCTGGGATTGACCTCACCACATCAGATTATGTTCCGGGATCCGCTCAACCACCCGACTCTGCTGCTGCTACTGACCTGAACGACATATTATATCCCCCTGCCTCTTCGGAGACGGCCTTTCAAAGCGTAGTTGTCGCTGACGTGGACGGAAACGCTCCTGCTCACATTTTGCGTGCAGAGGCACTGAAACATCTCAAGAAGCCTGGCAGTAACTATATCGAAATTCCTCACGATAGTCAGGCGGTCAACGAGTTCAAAAATCCGCATCTATTCCCTATGATATATCCTACCCTCTTTCCCTACGGACTCGGTGGCGTTGAGGATCCCCGTCGGCGCTCTCCTATGTCCTTTAAACGGCACATCAAACATTTCTTCAATTTGGCAGATCGCCGCTTCCAAGAACATTACTCTTTCCTGTTTACGAGCTTCAATATGGTTCAACGTAGGGCACTTTTGCTTCGGACAAGCTTGAAGGTCAAGCGCGCCAACTTCGACCACGTGGCAGCTCAGTTTGGTACTGTCTCTCCCGCGGCTGTTCACATCGTTTCAGAACGTGTCGCTGCCGGTGACAGCACAACGGCCAATAACCAAGAGGAACACCGTGTCCTTCGTCTAATGAAAGAAGTCTCTATAATCAACTCCAATGTCCCTGGCTCTGCTCAGTCCAAGCTAGTCATGCGGAATCAAATACGGGCTCTCATGATTGAGAAAGGGCTACCGAGTTTCTATATCACCATTAACCCTGCTGATGTGTACAATCCTCTCGTTAAATTTCTAGCTGGCAGTGACATCAATTTGGACGCGTTAACCCCCAACGACATTCCGGACTACATCACTCAGACCATCGGCATTTCCAAGAATCCAGCTGTGGCAGCCCAGTTCTTCAATATTTACATGAAGGCTTTCATCGACACGATCCTTGCTTATGATCCCACGCAACAGGACAGAGAAGGCGGCATTCTTGGGGTTGTCAAGGCATACTATGGCTGTGTCGAGGCTCAAGGACGGGGCAGTCTTCATTGCCACATGATGGTCTGGTTGCATGGCTCTCTCAATCCGAACGAAATCAAGGCAAAGGCAATGGAAAACGGCGGAAACGAAGAATTTCAGAAGCGCTTAATTGCATTTTTAGACGACACTATTTCTACGTCTGTTCCTCTCGACCCCGCCCCGGACCTGGAGACACCCCTTTCCGGCTTTCATCCCTGTTCAACGCGTGGTCCTGGACCTGGTATAGATCCTGAAATAGCTGCAGATGCTGAGGCCAAGGACATTCACAAATTGGTTGAGCGATGTCAGCGGCACAAGCACACCGATACCTGTTACAAGTATTGGAAGGGCCATCCGGATCCTTACGACTGTCGGTTTGATTTGGACAAGAGCAATGAACGGCCGATCAGTGTATTCGACCCCGAGAGCGCAGAATTTCATCTGCGTTGTATGGACGGTCTTGTCAATAACTTCAATCTCACAATGATGAGGGCGATTCGGTGCAATATGGACATCAAGTTTATTGGTTCTGGACCTGCTGCAAAGGCCATTTTGTATTATATCACAGATTTTATTACCAAATCGCAGCTCCAAGCCCATGTAGCCTACGCAGCACTCGAACTGGCGGTCAATAAACTCGGAGAATTCAATCCCGTTGAGGATGATCTGGAGTCTCGTGCTCGGAAGCTTTTACAAAAGTGCGCGCACTCATTGATTTCTAAGCAGGAGCTGTCCGCTCAGCAGGTTGTGTCGTACCTCATGGATTTTGAAGACCATTTCACGAGTCATATGTATGTCAATCTGTACTGGACTAGTCTTGAAGGTCTTTTAGACAAAGAGGACCCTAGTCCTGAGTGTTATCCAGCGCGCGACAAACCGAAGGAGAACCCGGACTCGCCTGATGCCGAGACTGCTGATGATTCCGCCCCAGAGGAGCTCCCAGATGATCCCGATCTCGTGCCCGCCGTCAACCATGTTCTTGAGTCCGAAGAGCCAGATGAGATGCCTTTTGTTGAAGACTCTGACGAGATCATTCTGAAATTTCGTGATGACGGTACTGCAATCGCAACGGCTAACCAAGCATGTGATTATCAATGCCGAGGGGACCTGTTGAAGAACGTCAACATTTGGGATTTCGTCGCTCAAACAGAAAAGGAACGCGTGAGGAAGAAAAAGTCTCCGCTTGCAGATGAAGATTTCGACATGGAGGAATGTGACGATCCAAAGTTCGAGGGACTGGACCCCGGCGTGGACGAGGATTCCAGAGGTCCTGCTGATTTCGTTGAACCCGATGAGCCCACGTGGACGCGCGATAATATTCTAGAGTGCTCCGGAAAACCGCTTCCACGTGTCGAATTCTGGTCTGACCACCTGGAGTCTGACACCCATGTTGTACGCGTTCGGACAAATAGACGGCGGCGTGTTCCTGTTCCTATAGGGCCGGCTCTTCCTCGACGAGACCATGAAAGTTCTGCACCTAAACATGCCAGGCTGATGCTTATTCTGTTCAAGCCCTGGCGCCATGTTACAGATCTTCGCAGTGCCGGTCAGAGCTGGGTGGAAGCATACCACGAGTTCCTGCGTAGTGATTGTCCTGCGGAAGTCCTAGACTGTATCAACAATATGCAGATTCTGCACGAATGTAAAGACAGTCGAGACACACATTATGCAAATCGTAGGTCTCGTCGCCAGGTTGGGCTGTCACTTGAAATGCAACGAGGCAGACGCAGTCAAGATGAATTTGGCGAAGAGAGCGAGGGAGACATACTCGAGCACTTGATTTCCATGGATAATTCACGTTCTCAACATGGCGATCGTGCCCGTGCAGACATCGTGACAGCACTCCATTTTGCAGAGGAGACAGGTATAATCGGAGGCCGTATTGCTCGTGACCATAGTGCTGAACATCATGTGTCTGGTAACCATGTCTGCATCGAAGACGGTAATCGGGACTCCGAAATTCTGTGGCAGAAGAATTACGACGCCAGAAAAGAGGAATGGAAAAGATGGGCTGCAGGAACGGAATCTTCAACTCAGCAGAGCAGCCAGTCCGGTGCTTCCCGTCCTACTCAAGATGCCGGTGTTGCTGATGGATCGGCCTTTAGGGACGGTATATCTGTACGAGCGGAACCCAGTATACGCGATGTCGACCTGATCCTTGATCGCGCGCCTCTGAGTCTTGAGTCTGTGCCTGCTGGGTCCACTGATATTGAAGCAGCCGTGTTGCGCCACACTCTAAATCCCGAGCAGGCTCGAGCGTTCCGCATAGTTACTGACCATTGCGCCGCGAAATCCGAAAAGCCATTGCGGATGTATCTGGGTGGACAGGGCGGTACTGGCGGGGCGTGGTAAATGGTTGCACTGGTAAGCTCGTGAGCATCCGATATGAACTGGGACAAGACGGTGAGAGGTATGCTCTTTCGTGTGTTGTAGAGGCCCCGAATACAACCCTCGGAGTAATGCCAGATCTTCCAGCGCATCATGTAGTGGCACTTACTGACACCACATCTATGTCGTTCAAGCACCCTCATTCAGGAAGGACTGTGACTGTTCGACGTACCCAATTACCCATATTGCCCGGCTTCGCCATGACCGCGCATAAGGCTCAAGGCAAGACTATGCCAAACTGCGTGGTGAATCTGACAGGCTGTCGGGGTACAGAGGCGCCGTACGTTATGTTATCGCGCGCGACGTCATTGGATGGTCTCGTAGTTCTTACACCCTTCTCCAAGGACAAGATTTGCTGCCATCGGTCCGAAGATGTGCGCGTCGAGTTTCGTCGTTTGGAATATTTGGCTTTGCGCACGACCGTCAAGTATGGATGCGTAGATGAGGCTCGTATAGCATCGGATTGCATCGTAAAGTTGTACGGCGCGGGGTCTCAGGCACGCGAGTCGCCCGCCGTACCCACAGAGGGTGTGGATGCCGCTCAGGCGGTCGATCAGCTACAGCGATCAAATGCTGTGCTGCTCGCGCCGCCGGTCCGGTCCGGCAAGCTTCCCGTGACCGCTTCGGGTATAGCCGCCGCCGCTCGCGATCCACTTCCATCCGGATCCACCGCGTCAATCGCTCGCGGTGGACCCGTCATTCACGCGAGCGGCTCACGCAGACCTGTGAATCTGAAACCAACCCCCCGCAAGCGCAAGCGGCCGCTTGACGACACATCCCCCCAGAAGGCGCTGAAAAAACCGAGGCGATCGTAGACCTCCCCTCGACCTCACTTGGCACGGTGACGGGTGGATGGACAATTCATCGGATCGAAATTCGACCTCCTCATTACTATCCTCCTCCCCACATAAATGCCTATCCCACTCCGACCATGTCTTCTGCCCTCCTGCAACCAACACGTCTTCGCTTTCCAGCTTATCAGCGAGAGCATTTTCATTGAGCACTCCTACGCCCGGGGAGGGTGTCGTGTCAGCGGCCTGAAACATGTTGATTTACGGGCCGTCCTCTGGCAACTACCCTCGCATTCTCGCATATGATTTCTGGCCCGTTGTCTTCGGTCAGGGAACTTTCATCCACGGTGCGCTTTCAGTTTGCTGTTGGATGCGGGCCGCTGCTCATTTTGCCGACAGTGCTTCCGCTACGGGATTGTTTCTTAGATGGGCTTTCTGTCCGACCCCTTCATTCCATGGTCGTTGCCCGCAGCCGGTGTCGTGACACTGAATTCAAAGTATGCTGTATATTTCATACCCCGCTCCAACTTACTAACCGCCTCCGGGAAGCTTGCAGCGAATTCATCGCATCCTGTGCTCACTGGAACCATCCACATGGCAGTATCTATACACAGAAACTCCGCCCTCCGCTTCATCCATGCACCACCCTTTTCACTTCGATCTGAGAGCTACGACAGTACATTTTTTTTCAAGTCTAGATTTCCCCCTTCTTAATCTGCCAACAGATGACCGATTTCATAGCCCTTGTATCTCTGAATCTCCTTGCGACCTCGGGGGCTGCCTCCCCGCTGTCCGTCTTAGCTTTCTCCTTATATATGTCCGCGCGACCTCGGGGGCTGCCTCTCTGTTGCGTCCGTCGGACACATCATCATGAATATGTCTAAATAAACTCCTCTATGTCTGTATTACTCCAATAGTATCGTTGAAATTCAAACCGCTGGTAATGTCCAATCATGTTTACATTATTTTTTTACTTTCATGGGAAGCAGGAGGATAGATAGCGGGCCTTGCCGCGCAGCGGGCTACCTAGATTATTCTGTTATAATGGCATATAATGACGGCACCTTATAAGGCTAATTTGATTTTTCCGACACAGCCCCCAGAGTCGTGAGAGGAATGAACGCGCACCCGCCCAATAATCCGTGAGTGTAATAAACACCAGACAAAATATCACTGTAAGTATTTCGTTTATAAACGTGCCAATCTTCAACCAAGATTGCCGGACACTGCTCCCCATTTCTTGCACATTTATGGCCCGTTCTCCGCAGACTTCGCGTCACCCAACTCGGTTCAATATTGTGCTGACTCGGATCCGCAGTCCACCCTGATTCAACCACGACGTCGGCGCGTTTTCTAATCAGTCTAACTCCCACCGCGCTTCGTCTGTTATCTTCTGTACATCTACGGGTAGGTTCCAAGAGCTCTCCATTCAATATACTTCGCAGAACTCCAACTTGTCCGCCATTCTCAGAGATTCAACCTCGACTGACAGCGCTTTCAACAGCCCGTGCATCGACGCCTACTCGGATTTCCCTCGGATATGGAAATCGGCGTTCTAGCACAAATCTATCTCGCACGCTTCTGCCCGCTCAGGTAGACATGCTCCCACTCCGCTCTTTTCTAGCCACCCTCCCAGGATACCATGGCGTCGTTGAGCGGTGGTGTTTTATTGTATATAGGAATGGCGCCTCGGCGCTCGTAGCCTCTGTTGTCAATGCACACCCCAACTGGCATGGGCATGGGCGTGACACGGGCTTCGAATCCGAACTCGTTGCGTCGCACAAGCTCCTATCGTGCATCTGCTGCATCGCAGCTCGCAGCGCATTCCATTCATATCCGACGCCGGATCGATATGTATATATATGTGCATGTGTGTCGTGCTTCGTTCCTCGCCGTACCGGGGGCAGCTCGTTGACTCGGATTGGATTGGACTCGCACTTGGATTACCTCGGATGCGGATCTGAATTTGGGATTTCGACGATTTCGACGCAGTCCCGGCTCTTGGTTTACATAATTCTAAGTTATTCGCGAGTGTCAAGAATCGAGGCGATTTTGGTTTTGCATTTGCACTTTGCATTTGGTTTTGCATTTTCCGAGGTGCGTTGGAGGGATGACGTTAGGATGACTCGGAGTAAGTAAGTATGTATGTATGTAAGAAAAATGGGATGACGGGTAGGAGAGAAAAAAGCGGGATAAAGGTAGGTGAGGAGAGAGAGGGGATAAGGAGAGAGAAAATGCAAAAGGGAAAGAAAAACGGTTGAAGTTGTATTAGTGTTTATTGAACCAAAGACACGTGACAGATTTGAACCAGAAACACGTGATGTCTGTTCAAGTTGAATTTGAAACTCGGTACCGGATCACATCTTGAGTCCCTGAAGTGAGACTTGCCATTTCGACTTGTCCCCTCATTTTGCTGAGGACTTCGTCTGGGATCTACCAGAACGTTATCAAGCTGGATATCGCATCGGTGATCCGCCTCATAGGTATCTTGAGCTCGCTCTGCTACTTTCCCGACTCAGATGGGATAACATCGCATTTTCACAGTTCTTGCTTCGGAATCTTGCTGCCAGTCTCCCAGGCCGAGCGTTCTAGTGAGGCGCCCTTAATTCTAACGTTAGGAGCCTTCCCCCGCATCAGTTTCGATTCCGCAGGCATGCATGTCTCCGCTCGCTCTAACCGTGTAAGTTTGAATATTCAATACATTTACTCCGAGCAAGCAGGTTTACTTGATTCCTCCGTAGATACCCCGTCCCTTTACGCGCCCACTGCTAGCTATACCTCCCCCTTAACCCAATTAACTCATTCTGTATTTATTGCGAACTCGACTGATAGGGACTCCCCAGGCTTCGCTACAATCCCTCAAGTTCCCGAGACCGCTATTCATGATAGTGCGCTGATTCATGCACATCTAGGGCCCATTCTCCGCAGACCTCGTGTCACCCAACTCGGTTCAATATAGTGCTGATCCGCAGTCCACCCTGATTCAACCACGACGTCGGCGCATTTTCTAATCCCACCGCGCTTCGTCTGTTATCCTCTGTATATCTACGGGTAGGTTCCAAGTGCTCTCGATTCAAGATGCATCGCAGAACTCAGTTTGCACGCCGTTCGCAACCTCGACCGACACCGTTTTCAGTAACCTTGTGCGTCGACGCCTACTCGGATTTCCCTCGGACACGAAAAATCGGCGTCCCGGCAGGAATCTATTACGCCTGCTTCTGTCCGCTTAGGTAAACTTCGCTTTCTTCTAATCCTCTTCCCGGGATGCCATGGCGTCGTTTATATCGCAGCATCGATGCACTTGGAGGTACGTGACGGTTTAGTTTAGTTCATCGCCATTTCACACACACGGACTGACGCTACATTTCTTTCATACAGTCCTCGTTGCTCGGTGAGATCTCCATCCCCTTACTTGGCTTGTTTAATTATATCTGCGCGTATGGTTTGCGCTCGTCACCTCCGATCAACCGTACTCGCCGGCACTCCCAATTCACCCCGCTTCATTCAACTCGAAGCACTTCCCAGCCCCACCCCACCTCAGCCGCTCATCCCCGACTCACCATCTCCAGCGCCTCCAATTTAAATTTACCTCCATCGCACGCCTGCTTTCCAACGATCCCTCGAGCACGCGAGGGATTCCAAGCTGTACTCCGCGTCGGATCATAGTACGCGCAACCGCCTCACCTTGATCATACTCACCACATCTCCATCCGCTTTCCTAGCTCAGTGTATTCTCGTTTGCTCATCCGTGCAGACCTTCTCTTCTCTTCGCGTTGCCTCTCTTTCCGCCCCGCCGGTTCTGGATAGTCGCGCAACGCCAGGCCCCGGTCGCCGATCTCACACGTAACCCAACATCGCATTTGCATTTCAACTGATTCCAGAACCCACTCCGGCCGTCGCCGTATCCAACGCAGCGGGAATGTCACTCGAAACGATTCAGCACGAGGCTTCAAGGTAATTCAATTCAACACAAGGCACGGTTCGAGTTTACTCCGGGATTGCCTTTCTTCGTTGCAATCTGCGTTCCTCCGTCTATTCCAAGAAATTCTACTCCTACTCGGATGCAGCTGCCGCGCCTCGTCAAGCCACCCAAGTCCTCTACAGGCCCCTCCGCTTCCACCTCCGCTTCCACATCCGTCCCCTCCCCCTCCAGCTCCCGCGTCGATTCATCGATTCCTATACCGTAGTCAAGCAAGCACATACACACAGTTCATCCTTATCCTCGACCTCGCGATTCACTCAAGACTCAAGACTCACGACCCGATCCGATCTCCAGACTCGGACTCGGCATCGACTCGACTCGGAGGCAAGACTGACTCGAGTACTCAAGACTCGGAGTCAAGACGCGGCGAGCCCGAGCTCGGTGCGAGGGCAGCACATCTCTGCAGGCGAGGCACCTGGACCCTCGCTTCTCGTTCCGGCGCGGGTCCTCCTTCCAGGACTCCCGCGCTTCGGTATTGTGTCGCGTCTTGAGGTCGCGCAAGACTCCGCGAAGCGCACTCTCAAGTCTCAGCTCTGCGCCGCGCAAGTGCAGACCTCATGCCACGCGCCGCGTGACTCCTTCGCTCGACTCGGGACGGGGAGTCGGACACGGCGCACGGAAGGGATGGGGGAGAGGAAAGATGTATTGACATGGGCATGGGGTAGGTGATACATGTAGGTATGTGACGTGGATGTAGGTGGATGCGAAGGGGAATGCACGCCGCGGGGGTAAGCGTCTTGCGTAGGAGCAAGTGCAAGAGCAAGAGAGCATGAGGCGCGGGAGGCAGGGAGCGATACGCCGCGGGGGCAGTGCGCAAGCAGCGCGGGAGCGAGCATGGATTCGGCGGCGCTCGACGACTGCGCACCTCGGGAGCAAGGGCGGGGACGCAGCGCACGCGGATCGGGGAGACGCGGGCGGCACCACGCGCAGGGCACGCAGATGTCGAATGTGGCGGTGCCATGACGATATGCATGGAGGATGTACACGGAGGGGGTGCGCGGCCTTGTGAAGGATGTGGACGTCGCGGCCATAGCGCGTCCTCTCCGGCGCGCCACCGCCGTGTCCGCCCCGACGCGGCACGCCACCTCCGCACAGCACGAGGGGAGGAGGGGGAAGGACAGAACGAGAGCCCAAGAACGAGGGAAGGCAACGAATCAGTAAGACGACGCACCGGATACTCCCGACATCCATCCCTGCTGCCCTCCCATTGATCGCGCTGTGGCTCTTTGTGGTAGGATGGGCGGAGACGGAGTGCTGTGCGCTGAGCCGTCGTGCCCATGATTACTCGAGGGCGAGGCGGAGGAGGTGGCGCCGCGTCCAGCCGGGCCGTACGCGCTACTGTCGATGCGGGCGAGGATGGCGCGGGTGAGGTCTGTTGCGAGTCAGCCGTATCAATCTCCGCACCGTGGGAAGATTATGTAGTCTGCCAAATACGGATCACAGCTGCCATGGCCCATCCGGCCTGGTTGGATATCCTTCCTCTCAGGAAGTTTGGGAGTTGGAAATACCGGCAGACACACCGCCATCAATACCGGCGGCACATCTGGAAAATAGCAGATGTCTACCGAGGTCTCCCAGAGACGCGAGAGACCAAATAGACCGCAAGACTGCCTCCAGTCTCTCAGAGACGCCCATAGACAGCCGGTTTCTAAGGGAGACCACGATAGACCGGCGCTAGACACTTTAGGCGAGCATCAGATCTCGCACAAGCGGATGACAACCGAATCAAGATGGGATCAAATAGGGGGTTGGACCTCATGCTAGCTTGTGTTTCGGCGAAAAAGGTATGTAGCGGAAAGGAAGCGGGCGAAAAAATGCATTGGCAGGTATAATGGGAGTATAGTGTACATTTCTGGTATGTAGACTACTGATCATATAAGGAGACTGGTAAGCTCTAGACTTACCTTGCGGCTCAGAAAAGGTTGAGGTCAAGACACCCACATGTTACCCACACGTCCGAGTCGGCCAAGATACAAGTGGAAGGGAGCCTTACAGACTTACATGATTACCTCGAGGTCCGGGGCCAAGGGGGGACGGGGATACCTAGGATGGATAGGAGGAAAATTCGGGGGAAGGAATGTGGGCAAAAGCAAGAGAAGAGGCCGCTGGCACGCGCCTTTATAGATTTCTCGCCCACAAATCACATGCTCCTGCACGCTCCACTACTTTGGGACTTCGCATAAAAATTTTACAAGTCCATCCCTCTATTGCGGCAACTGAGGATTGGAACATTGCAACAGGACGACCGCCTACGACGGCCACATGTGCTACTGATTTTGATTGCTCATGCACCGCGTGGCGACGATCTCTAGCCGAGTCTCCCGCAGTGTAACGGTGTCTAGCTTGTGTCTATCGCGGTCTATCAGTCTAAATCTGTCTCTCTTAGAAACAGCGCGTCTAGCCTGGTTATGGCATGTCTATGCAGTCAGATTGTGTTTCCAGATGCAAATCGGCCGTCCCTCTGCGGAGTTCGAAATCTGTTGGGCGAGGCCGCATTGGGATCCTCCGTCCAAAAGCGGATGACTGACCAAATACAGCCAGCGCGTCTTCCCTCCTCCCTCTTCCACCGCGCGCCGTGACATCTTAACGCCCACGCCTTTTTTCTGATGGCACCGGCTAAAACCTACGCATGTCCCGCTTGCGGTAATCAACTCAAAGTACAGGTAGCAGTCGGTGGTAATGTCCCAGGGTCGTCCTTTGCACAGGTGTGTTTTCGTCTTTCCTCTGCTGCAGGGAATCCCAACGGTATTGGAGACAAGTCCCTGATGATTGGTGGCAGGATGGAGGGAGCTTCTGCCGTAGATATGTACACAGGTGTGATATCATGTTTAATTCGGGACAAAAAAGACGCGTAAACGTGATAATTTGGACCAGTGAGAGATCTTCCAGTGCTGAATCACGTCGCAAGGCCGTAAACGAAGCCATGGAGGATGGAGGGAGAGGATAGTCGCGCAGTGGTGTTGCTTGCTTCTATTAGTCGACCGCTTCCGACGCTTCCGCATTCAAGCTCCGCTGCATCAATTTCTTACCAATCATACCGCCGATCATACCGCCGGCCTCCCATAACCCCGGTATTTCCATTTCCCAAACGCACTCCTTCCTCTGCATCCTGTTGCCATGTCAGCATCTATCCCAGAACAAACAGGAAGCGCGCGAGTCAGCCGATGATGTCAGCCATCAAATGGTTAATGGAACATGTTCCATTAACCAAATCGCGGACTTGGCAGAAAATTGGAAAACTGACAGCCACCATCCTCGACCAGCCACCCCGCCGACGCCGCCCAGCATGCTCACCTCCCACGACGCCTAAGTCGACTCGGACGGCGCCACCGTCGCTCTCGCCCGCACCCACCCCGCCCTCGACGCCCTGCGCACGCGCCTTCCCCGCGTTCTTTCCCCGCCGCGGCCACTCGACGATTCTCCGCTGCGCATCTCCGCCGTGCAGCCGCTCTCCCGCGCTCAGACGCGAGCTTAGGCTTATCCAGGAGTCGCACTCATGAGCGACTCGACTCGCGCCAGGTAAATCCAGTCGAGGTGCGCGTCATTTGCTGATGCTTTCTCGCCCGCCGCGAGGGCAGCGCGGGAGAAGCGCACGGTTCGGCGAGTCCCCGCGATCCAGGTGCGTGCCCGACAGGCTCCTCTTTCTAACCTAATGTCTCCGCAGCAACTTCATCTCGCCGCGGCTCGCGCATTCTAGACCCCGCCTTCATTCCGGATCGAGGTGTCTCGCTCTAGTGCTCGATGGAGCTCGCCACTCGCGGGTGCAGCGCGGGAGGAGGAGGCTGCGCCTCAGCGACTACCGGTGCGTGCCCGACACCTTCTTTAATTTCGAATCTAATCTCTCCCCGCGCGTCCGAGGCCCGAAGCGCACGCTTGCAACTCTGCGCACCGAGTCGACCTCGCAGCGTCCACCCCGCCATGCTGCGCACTCGACTTCCGCGGGAGCACGAATTCGCGTGGGGCTGCACGCGTGTCGTCCTTGCGCCTGCGTTGCTGCGCCCCAAGCGTGTTCAGCCCAGGTCTTGCGCACAAACTCGTGCCGCCCGCCCTAACGCGTCAACTCGCGCCGTCCGCCGCGCAAGTGCACGCGGACTCGGAATCCGCCGCGCGCGCAGACGCAGTCCTGCACACCGCCGACCTCGCGCCATTCCGAACGCACCGCTCGCCTCCTCCTTTGCAACGCCGAGTCGTGCGCCCAACTCCGTCGCACACGCCGCACCGCGCCGGACGAACGCAGCGCCCCCCGCCCGCCTCCTCGACAGCGCAACGGCGCGCTCGCTGCGTTTGGAAGGGCTCGGCGGCAAGTCCCGCGGGGCGTCACCCTCAGTGCCTCGCGAGTGAAAAGTAGCCTCGCGGCGCCGGTGCTTGAGAGCGCGCGAGTGCAACGCGACACATCCGTGTCCTCCCTCGCGCGTGGTGCGGACGGAGCCGATTCGCTGCAGAGCCTCAGCAGGAGGGTGGCGTGGATTACATACATACATGCCTCGCAGTCCGCGCGGCGTCTCCTCCAAGGTCGGGCGGGAACAACGCTGCGCCGAGCTCGCCTCCGACACGCGCATGGAAACCATTGCGCAGCGATTCGCGCGCAGGGCACGAGCTCGCGCCCCGGGTCCCGGGCGGGGCGGGGATGTGCAGCGCATCGGGGTCCGCGCCGAGTTCGCATCCGACGCCCTCCATCTCCGCCTGGAAACCACCGTACGGCGATTCGCGCGAGCTCGCGCCTCGGTTCCCGCGCATGGCGCTTCGAGCCCGGCGCAGGGAGAGCCCGAGTGCGAGCGCGCGCCGGTGCGGAGGTTTCCCGGAAATCAGGGCATGTAAATATAACGTCGATAGGAATTGAATCGAATCGGACTCGCTCACCAAACTGCGTGCGCTTGTGCGGAATAGATCCACAGCAACTCAAAATGAGTTTTTTGTGTGCCCCGGCGCCTTCTTTGCGCTTGATGCATTCAAGGCACGAGGTCTCTAAATCAGCAATGCTCTCGATCTACTCTTTACTCCGAGCACCGACCTTGGTACTGCGATGCATTCGACTCAAACCCGGCGCACGAATCATTAGGTACAATCCAGAGAAGATATGAAAGGACTTTATTGTGGAAAGCTTGAGGGGACCCTACCGCGAGGTGCTCATCTGAAGAGGTTTGTCGGTACGTGTCGGGAATTTGGAAAGGAAGGTCAAAGTTTACTGCGAGATAGTGTCGTTGCTCGGTCCTGGGTGATCAATGGTCATAGCTTCGGTTCCAAGCAAGGTAGGATCTTTGAAACAGAGTCAGTGTTTTCTTGAACGCGGTGAACAAACTTAGAGTAAACTCAAGGGGTCATTTGAAAATAGTCTCGGTGCACCCGAAGGATACTTACGAGTCGGCTCGAATAAATATCAACGGTGCGAGTGCAAGTCCAGGCCACAGTCACCGGCTGGAGTCAGGTGTTCTTAATGTAGATCACGAGGAGATTAGATTAGGACAGCGGCTCGCGGCGAACCGAGCAACGAAACAGAATAAAAGTCGGGGAGTCGGGGAGTCGGGATCGGGCGGAGTCGAAGGAATTCGGGCGGTCGGAGTTGGAGTCGGTCGGCCGAGGGATTTGAAGCGGGTCGGCGTGATGGGAACTGGAAAAATGTGAGAACCAGGTGGAAGCATAGTAAACGGGTCTCATCGAGGGAATACGCTGGGAGGCACTTGAACACAAAGTATTTGGAGTGTTTCGGGTGAACTACGTTAGAATTTGCGTCAGAATGGGACAAACAAGCGCGGAAACTGGAGACTGCCCGCGAAAGACGCTGGTTCTTGGCCGTTCGGGGAGTCGGAAGAGAGTAATTTTATGAGTCGGCGTAGGTTTGAAGAATCAGCGACCATAATAACGCCCTGAAAAGCATGAGAACGGGGTTGAATGGGCAGAGTCTCACCATGGAAATACTTTGTGAAAGACTTGCAGACATCGTTTGCTAAATTTCTGCATCGATTCATGTCAAAATCAAAAAATCTATGGCAGAGTTTCAATACTTACTGCAAAAAAAGAAGGACGAAACGCGTCGAGGGCGTTGGAAATGCGACTTGAGCGCGTCGAACATGGTGCGTGATCGGTTGATGGCGGCGTTGAAATCGAGTCGGGGGGCGTAGTTGGCGTGCATAGATAGATCGGCGTTGTCTGCGAGGGTATAATGAGTAAATTTTCAACGAAATGAAGCACGGAAGAGATCAAGGATGGATGCCCATGGGGAAGGTTAGGGAAGATGTAATGTAAATATACTGAGGGATGACGAGGGGGCTGGAAGGAAATGATGCGCAAGGGCGGCAAAAATGGAGCGAAAGGAGTTGAAAATGGCTGGGAGGATGAAGGATGGGCATACTAACAGTATAAACGTACCGAGAAAATAACTCGAAGTCAACTCAAGTCGGGGCAAATCGGCACCGGCGGGTCGAGCCGGTCGCGTGGGATATTGATGGCGAGATTGATGCCGTGGTTGAAACGGCGCGAGGGCGAGGTTTGAGGTGATCTGGGGGCAGATGTTAGGACATAACATGGATACAGATGATAGAAATAAACTCACCCAGAAAATATCTTGATGTCAGAGCCGGCAGGGCGGAGGAATTCGAGCCAAGTCGAGCCGGTCGCGTGCGGGATTGATGGTGAGGTTGAATTCAGGTCGACGAGGGTAGTTGGTGTATGTGAATGCCTCAGTGACGTCTGCGAGGACGAAATGAGTAAAAAGTTCAACAAAATGACATGTAGGGTGGCTCAGGAGGGTCGGGGAGGATGTAATGTAAAATATAACCGTAGGGATGAGAGTTAACTTGGGGGGGAATGACGAATATGGGGAGTATACATGATGGGCAGGGTGAATAGTGGGTAGAGTAGCAGTGTAAACTCACCGAAAAAAATAACTTGGCAGTAGCATAGACCGGTCGCGTGAGATATTGATGGCAAGGTCGATGGCGTAGTTGAAGCGGCGCGACGGCGAGGTTTGGGGCGGTCTGCAGGGCGGATGTCAGCGAAATGACATAGTATATGGAAATATGGATGATAGAAATAAACTTACCCAGGAAATACCTTGATGTCAGAACCGGCAAGGCGGAGGAACCCAAGCCGGCCAGTCGAGTCGGTCACGTGCCGCATTCACGGCGTGGTTGAAAAGCGCGACGGCGAGGGTTCGGGTGATCTGCAAGGAGAGATGTAAGCAAAATGACGAAAGATGAGAGATATATGGACGAGGGGAATAAAAATGCACGAGTAGGATCAAAAGGAGAGTAAAGGAGAGTCGTCTCAAGTGAAATGTATAAGGAAACTAGGATATTTGGCGCAATGGTGGGCAAGAAAAATGTGAATAAGTGATGGGACAGGGTTAGATTATAAATAAGCGGAATGATTATGGAGATTAACCGAGCGGAAATTGAAGGTAGCAGAGGGCAGAGAACAAGTAGAGTGAAGATGATCGCATGTACCAAAAAAGTGGAATAGAAAATGGAGCGGTGCCACAAAATAATTGTAAAGCGAGCAGCCAAGGTACGGGGATATTTAAAAATAAAATGAAGGAGAAGTGAGACTTACGGGGAAGAAATACAGGGAAATAGATCGCGTTGGCGAAGCGAACTGCGTGCGCGCAGGCGAGTGCGAGTGCGCTGTGTTCTCGCGCGCGCGGCGGAGGATGTGCGCGGTGATGCGGTCCATCCATTCGTGTGAGGGGCTGTAAAAAGGAAAGGGTATTAGTGGAGTCGTACAAAAGGGAGGGCGGCGGAGGAGGACGACGAAATGCGAGTAAAGCACAGAATAAAAATAAATAAAACAATAAAGAGACAGGGACCGAGATGCAAGTGAAAAGGAAACGGAAGCGGAAACGGGGGGAACGTCAGAGACGCAATCGAGCGGAGCGCAGGAAGAAGAAACCGAGACGCGGAGTCTACAGGGACCGACGGCACCAGGGGCGCACCGCCAGCACAGATGCGGCAGCCCTCGGGCTGAGGAAGCCGTGAAAGCCACCGACCCCGCTCGGGCCCACACCCTCCCCGCGTGGCCGCGCATCCCGCCCTCGAACCCCCGTCCCGGAAACAAGCACAGACGAGCCTCCCGCACGCGAGCAAGCCCGGGCATCGCTTCACTTCAAAAGACTCGAGCATCGCTCCAAATGCGAAAAGCCGGGCCGCACCCGCAGAGCATGTATGCTCATCCGCCGCACCCCACAAACAGCGAAGACGATGCGCATCCCGCACGCGCGCCCCCGTATACACGCGCACACGCATCCCATTTCGCACGCAAAAGCAAAAGGCAAGCCACCCCATCCCACGATCGAAGGGATCGAAGAACGGACACGGAGGCGGGTCGCAAAAGGAAGAGGGAAGAAGGAAGGGGAGGGAGAGAGAAGCGCGCGTCGCATCATAAATCAGACACGCGCATTGGAGAGAAGGGGAGACGCGCATTGGAAGAAGGAGAGGAGGAGAGGAAGGAGAGGCGGGGGTGCAAGGCGTGATGATAGCAGTAAGGGGAAGAGGGCAGAGGGCAAGGGAGGGAGGGAAGGGAGGGCAAGGCGGGATGAAAGGACGAAAGGGAGGGACGCGCGGATGCCACAGGGATGAGGAATGAAAGAAGAAGAAAAGGGAATGAAAACGAAAGAACGAGCGAAAGAACGAAAGAAGACAGCGAAGGATGAAAGAACGAGAGGAACGCAAACGCACTGTGTACTCCCGATATCCAACGCTGCGCCTCCATTTATCGCCCCCGGGGCACGTCCCTTGGCGTTGGGATGGGCGGAAACGGGGGTAGGCGGTGGGGTGCTGTGTGCGGAGCTGTTTCGCGAGTTGTTATTGCTATTGTTGTTGTTGTTATTCGAGGACGAGGCGGAAGAGGAGGAGGCGCCGCGGCCTGCGGGACCGTACGCGCTGCTGTCAATGCGGGCGAGGATGGCGCGGGCGAGGGGGTCCTGTTGCGAGTCAGCATCTCTTTCAAAGAGGAAGAGGAAGCGCACCTCGCCCAAATCCCTCAACACGCCGCCCGCGCGGGCCTCGCCCCTCCCCGCCGCGGCCAGCAGAATGCCCACCAGCGCCTCGGTCTGATGGAGTCTCGCCTCTATCGCATCAATGTACCCCTTGGGCGGGCCGCGCTTCCTGCTGGGCCCGAGAAACGTGCACTCTGTCCCCAGGAGCACGCAGCTACGGCAGGCGTCCCCCGTACCGCGCTCACACTTGCACTTGCTCTTGCGGCACTGGTCGCACGCCTTGCTGCTGCGCCTCCGCACTGGTTTCCCGGTCTTGCTGGGGAGGTCGTCCTGCTCCTGGTCCGAGTCGTAGTCGCCCGGGACGGCGAGGCGGTCGAGGGTGGCGGCAAAGGGGAGGGTGTAGGCGGGTGCGCCCGGTGGCCAGGCCATGACCGTGCGCGGGGGGAACCGGGGCGGCGGCTCCGAGATGTCGCGGGACGGCGGGAGGCTACCGGGCGGGGTGTCGAGCTGGAAGCGGAACTGGTGTTGCTGGTGCTGCAGACGCGGCGACGGCGGGCGTTCTGTCTTGATGTCGTATGCCATGAGGAAAGGAAAGAAGAAAAAAGAGGAAAAAGGGGCACCCACATTCACAAACAGAAACGTTAGTTTCTGATTGTGCTCAGTGTACCAAAAATGTCTCGATTCGGCTTATATAATCATCCACTTAGTCATGATTGATCTCGTGACTCTCAGGGGCTCACTCAAGAGTCAATTCTCTCTTCCGCTCTCTCTAGTCAAGCTGTCCCTGTCCTGTCCTCTTTTTTGAGTCAGTGAACTCACTCTGATCTCTAGCTGACCCAAATCCTGTTGCCCACCCTTCCAAACAGAAAACCAACCAGACAGACTTTAAGTTCAAGTTTCCATAAGCCGCTGTCAGCGCCGCGGGAGGTAACCATACCTCGGAATTGTTTATATCATTTCTTTCTTTCCGCTAATTTCATTTCTTCAGCACAGGCTCTACTCACTCAATGGGGAAGTACCATAATCTCAGCCTCAACTGAGTCAACTCTGAGCTCGACCCAGGGCTCGTTGCACCGAGGACGGAAGCAGCGCATCTATGTAGCATCCCATGTAATTTGTGCTGGTCTACTTTGTATTCGAGTTGTTCATTCGCCACAAATTTCCTTGTAAATATATTGAGAGTATTCAAACTTCACAGTGAGACAATTGAACCCGATGAACTGTTGAACAGTCAGTCTGGAATAAAATAAAACTGCTCACTCTTCATTCCCAGTGAAAAGGCCAGGTAAGGAAACTGAGCGAGAACGAAGCAGAACGAGGGATCGAGGCAGATTGAGGTCCAAATTGAGATTTTCTTTTTCACACTCTGCATTTGCACAACCTGCGTGCTTTTTTTTGTGCTAAGTTGTCTTCTTAGATGCACGTCTGACGCGTCATCGGGTCATCGGCGCGTCCAATGAATGAGTCGAAGTTTTACGATGTCGGAGCTTTAATCTGCTCTCTCTTCCCCCCATCATCTTCCTCCGCCCGCGCCATCTTGCCCCTCGCCCTCCCTTCATGTTGGCCGCCCACCATTGTCCCTGTGCTTCCTTCCGCTACCAGGTAGGGGCTCTTGACTGCATTCATTCATTTCCAACAATTTCCGTGACACTTTCACGCAACATGTCAACTCAGTATGTTCACCCACTTCATTTTCTCGCAGTTCTTTACCGATTGGCTGCCAGGATCTGTGTTTCGGCCTTCTGGGTAAGAAACGTCCGATCCCCTCGTGTATTCCGCTACTGTAAGGGTTCGCGTCGGCTCTCGGCGCCGGAGCCCGATTTAGCGCAGCGCGCCGCAGGCTTGCGGCGCGGTTGCACAGTAGTTGCGGCAGCGGCACAGCGCTGCCGCAGGTATCCCGTAGTATTCCGTAGTTAGCTAGTTAGTATAAATAGTCAGTAGCTTACCTGTAGTAGGCATTCTCGTCAACGACGGAGCTTTACCGACTCAAGTTCCCAGTCAAAGTAAAACTCCCACCGACTTGGATCACCGTGTTCTACGACTTCTTATCCAAGAACTCCGTAGACTCACATTTTTTTTGAGTCGATTTTTTTCTTATCCTCGTTGATTTTTCGATTGGACTGATCATCCAATTGAACCAGTTTATTGTTCACTACACAACGTACAGTATGGTGAACTTGCGCGAGAAGGACGCTTCAGTTGCGCAGAATCCTTGGACCTCCCACGACGAAATACGCGGGGAGGCGGCCGAAGGAGCAGCCCAGGTCAAAGTTGTAGACCTGGCTGTTGCAGTGGAGGGCGTGTTGCAAATGGAAAACACGACCGCTGCAGCGCTCGACGTACAGAGTGCTGGTGTTCGGACCTCCCGGAACAATTCATGGGGGGACACGGCCGAACCGAGGGCGCAGGTCCAGCATAGAGACCGGCCCGTTACAGCGGAGGGCGAGCTTCATGTTGGAAGCACGACCGCTGAGCTCGGCGGCGCGTGGCGCGCAAGCCAGGAGCCTCATTTAGAATGTCTCTGCCTTGAGACTGGCCAGCATGGGCCCCAAGGTCAGAAAGACGAGGTGCCGCGAGCCCAATCTCGATGTAACGAGATTGACAATAAAGGTACTATTGAGTACCTTGACTCGCTGCTGAAAGCCGTGGACACGGATGGTCCGGAGGGCGCATTTATTGTCCCCAAGAAGACGGCTAGACAGGTTTCAGTGATTAGTAAACCTGTGGAAATGCAATGTAAATACTTCCCTGCGTGGTTTTCATCGAGTCTTGATGGGCACAGTGGATTTCCGACGGATAACGAGACCTTCCGTGGCGTTGCACAAGAAGACATCGTTCTTCTGAATCAGAAGGTGAACTGCCAGCCCTATGGTATCGAAAGGAACAAAGGTTATGCTGGACGCGTCAGCATTATGGCAGTTCGAGCAGGAATGCCGGAGGGACCACCTGCGAGCTCTAAGCGGAGCTCTGGGACCGGTAAGAGGAACTCTCGGCGCAAGAAGCGTTCGGGTCTTGCAGGATACCTTGAAGAGGTGCGCACAGGCCGATCGGACGCCACAGAAGCTGCCAAGGCAGCGGAACACGAGGCGCGGCGACAGGCGAAAGAGCGGACAGCTAGTGTGGGGCCAGAAATGTTCAAACGAGCCCCTTCGCAGATTCCTGAGGGCGGGTGGTTCAGTAAGACACTAAGTGAGAATCGAAACCCGCCCCCTGCTTCTCCGGAGCCATCGACAACCAATACCAATTATACGTCCTCAAACAGTTCGACGGAGTCGGACTCACATTCAGAGAGCTTTATTGATTCGTCACACACGAGAAAACACTCAAAGTCGGCGTTGAAGACGAATCTGAAACGAAAGGATCAGCGTTGAAAGGAGAAGCACGAGAAGAAGGCGCTGAAAGGTATCAAAATAAAGCATCCTTTCACTTGGAATGGACGGACGGACTGGGAAGAGTTCGAAGCTTGGAAATACCAAGTGGACACCTGGATTGAGCTCAACGGACTGAGCGATTCATTGGCCTTGAAACTAATAATAGGTTTCATGAGCAAGAGGGCGAAGAAATTCTTCATGGAGTTTGTGGCCACTAACTTGGAGCAATGGACGGTTGAAGACGTCTACGACGCGCTATTCAATTACTGCTTTCCGGCTGATTTTAAGCTACAGCTAAGAGAGCGACTGCAGAATGCGCAACAAGGCAGTCAGACAGTCCGAGACTTCTTCAGGGAGTTGCAAACATTGGTCAAGAGAATTCCAGATGTAGCTGACAGACAGCTGGTTCAAATATTCTGGGACGGTGTGGCGCAGTACATACGCGTCAAATGGCTGGAGAAAGGCTTCAATCCCGAGGATACAAGGATCGAGCGTCTTGTGAAATGGGCAGTGCGCTTCGAGAGATCACAGAGCATAATTGACCGCTTGACCAGCGGGGCGAATAGCGATACGGATAAAGGCCTTGAGGACGTTGGCGCGGATTCGGAAGATGGCCTATACGCCAAAGGAAGGGCCCAGAGTAGTCGCTTCAAGCACAATGACGGGAGGAATCGGCAGAAGGGCAAATTGGCGCGTGGTGTTTCCGTTAGTGCAGCAAGAGTTGATTATGGAAGTTCTTCAGACTCAGAAGAACTCTATCTGTCGCCCAGGTCGTCGAGGAGAAGCCAGGCCATCCATACGACGAAGACCATGAATTCCGAGGGAGTTGATGGAGATAGTTCGGGACAAGAAGAGACGGCCGGATCAAACAGTGATCACGATGCGTCTAATTCCGAAGACAATAATCATTGAGCTTGCCGAGACGCGACGCGTTTGAAAGCACCGCGTTGCGATCCTTGAGGGCGAGTGTAAGGGTTCGCGTCGGCTCTCGGCGCCGGAGCCCGATTTAGCGCAGCGCGCCGCAGGCTTGCGGCGCGGTTGCACAGTAGTTGCGGCAGCGGCACAGCGCTGCCGCAGGTATCCCGTAGTATTCCGTAGTTAGCTAGTTAGTATAAATAGTCAGTAGCTTACCTGTAGTAGGCATTCTCGTCAACGACGGAGCTTTACCGACTCAAGTTCCCAGTCAAAGTAAAACTCCCACCGACTTGGATCACCGTGTTCTACGACTTCTTATCCAAGAACTCCGTAGACTCACAGCTACTGACTTCCTCATTCTAGTATGATTTCTCCTCCCCCGTTCCAATTTCCTCTCACGAAGCCGAATATATCCCCGCGCGGCCCAGTGCCCCTACTGTCATTTGGATTCATTAAGTCCGTCAATCCGTGAACCCATTTCCATCTTTCTGCACCCGCCTATCAACTGCTCCTAAGTAGGACATGCCTTGTGGACTTGCCTGACTGGGTATGTGATTCAGCGTCTCATTTCTTTTCTGCTGATGACTGCCCTATTTATTCTAGTGAGATATTTGTCCGGCCCTCCCCATATCCTCTCCTGTGTCGCCGTCTGTGCTCCAACCGTCCCTCGCCCATCCGCTTCCCCGACACATTCTCGCCGCCGCTGCCTTCTTCCACCTTGTTCCATGTGCACCGACCGGTTTCCCGAGCAATTACCACATCGAGCGCGACCGGTGTCCACCAGATCTCGTACCGCAGTGAGTGCTAGGCGGCGGGAGAGGGGAGGCGGAGAGCAGTCGATTATGTACCCATGTAGCAGTAGCAGTAGCGCCGGCGGCAAAATAAATCGATTTCTGTTTTTCTTTTTCAATGTCCCTCGATGTAGCTAGATATCCCCTCAACGCGGTTCAATAAGCCTCAACACGGCTCATTGGTCAATGAACCAGAACGAAGATAGTCCGGATTAGCGAATGAGATTGAGGAGTTTGGCACATCCTCGAAGATCCTTGATCTGCTTCGTTCTCGCTCAGTTTCCTTACCTGGCCTTTTCACTGGGCTGCATTAGCACCTACTGTACTGCAAATAATTCCTCCCAATTTCTGTTTGTGACCCGCCGCTTGCCGGCCATTCACTTTCATTGGATTTGGATTGGAATTGGGTGTGTGCACAAGGCAAAGAACTGATGTCATCCACCAACTCGCCGCCGGCCATCAATCAATCAGGCGCGATTGATCGAATCGATGCGGACTCTTTCTTTCCTGGAATTCCACGCCCGATCGCCGAAACAAATGCAACACTTCAGCCCCGCACTATGACTCCCCCTCGATCTTGACTTATGCCTCCACTCCACCGACACCACCTCTCCCCAACTCAAGTCAAGCTCATCGTATTGTATCTATACTATAATATCGTATCCGCAGGCACGAACTAGCTCTAGCTCTGTGGGACGGTAACCAATGCCAAGTGTATAATTATAGTTATAGTTATAGTTATTGCATGGGTGATAGATGGGCGGGTTGATTGTGAATATATATAAAATAGATGAATGAATGAACGAGTGAGTACCGGGGGATCAAGATGTGGCGAGTGGATGATTGGGTGGGGGATTGGAAGCGGGAATCAGTGGGGAGGGCGGAGTGCGGAGCGGGGGGAGTGCAATTTATCACTTTCGGTTGTCAATGCAGAACTCGCACTGGCATGGGCATGACACGGGCTTCGAATTCGAATTCGTTACGTCGCATAAGTTCATATTGGGCATGTGCATTTGGACTGCATCGCCCCGTCCATTCTTATCCGACACCCGACCAACATGTGTGTATGTGTGTTACTTGCCGCGGAGGGGGCAGCTCGTTGACTCGGATTGGATTGGACTCGCACTCGGATTTGGATTCGGGAGATTCTAACATACCACGCACCGGGTGGACGCAGTCCCGGGCTCTTGGTTTAATTTCAAGTTATTCGGGAGCCTCATGATTCGAGGCGATTTTGATTTTGCATTTTGCATTTTTTTAGACGGTGTGTTGAAGGATGGATTGAGGATGAGTAAGCATATGTGTGTGTATGTAAGAGAGGGATGGGACGAGGGGAGGAGAGATAAAAGGGAGGTGAGGGGAGGGATAAGGGATAAGGAGAGAGAAAATGGGAAAGAGAAAGAGAGACGGTTGAAGTTGGGTTGACGAAGGTTGAACCAAAGACACGCGACAGGGTTGAACCAGAAACA
This sequence comes from Mycena vulgaris, assembly GCA_029204335.1. Classification (NCBI taxonomy): domain Eukaryota; kingdom Fungi; phylum Basidiomycota; class Agaricomycetes; order Agaricales; family Mycenaceae; genus Mycena; species Mycena vulgaris. The sequence goes on from JARGYA010000165.1 coordinate 110,190, forward strand.
CGTGAGGTCTGTTCAAGTTGAACTTGAAAAATCGCCGAGAACGGCACCAGAGTGCCGAGGTCCCTTAGGTGGGGGAAGGCACGCCTTGGTGATTTCTGTTTCCTTTTCCTTTTGATTTACCAGTATTCTTTATTCGTCCTTCAGTGCTCCTAATATGATCCATCCCCTTTGACCTCCCCCTTGGTATTTTCACAGTTACGTTATTTTGCCTCAGAACGGCTGTCTCGCTGAAGGCGTCGCCATGTGAACTCGACAGCGGGCACACAAGGCTTATTTCTTTCAGTCTCTCTAGCTTGTGCCGAAGCCTCTCTTCGGGTTTCTCTGCTTTTAATCTTCGCACTTCGTTCTTTTGTCTTGCTCTCCGGGTTCACTCCCCAATCTTTGACGACACTGAGATAGACTGGAATTGGGGCGTTGAAAAACTTGGGTGGAAGTACGGTTCGCTGGTGACCTTTTATTCCCTGGATCTATCGAACATTTATAGTAGTCCTTTTTCGTGGTCCCGTCTCGGCGACCGTCAATTCTAGCTATTGATTTTTAAAGCACGTGATAGAACTCACAGAACACGGGCGAAATTGTCATATCGTCGCCGCTTGGTTTCAATTAAATAAGTATGGAAATCCCTACAGATTTGAGCCGAATAACTCGCTGGAAAGAACCTCTGTTATATTACAGTCCCAAAGTGAAATGGTAGTGTGATCGTACAAAGTCTGTTATGACAAGGCGACACTAGAGGACTCCTTGGGACCCGCCTTCACCTCTTTATAACGGGCCAGATTTTCGCGGATTGTACTGACATGAACTTGAATCTCATCTTCCCACGACTGGTTCAGTGTTTCAAGGTTGTCCAAGATGGCTGTATCTGCAAGGGCCGCGACACCATCTGGCTGCTGACTCATTTCGGCGAGAGCGGAGGCCGCATCGGCGCGAACAAAATCGGTGTCAGAACTGATACGAAGTGAGGTAAGATAATGGGTGGATCCGGGCGGATTACTCACTGTAAACAGGGGAGAAGCCACATCCATGGTGCAGCAGCCAAGCAAGCCGACACAGTGAAGTTGTGGGACACCAGATGCCCCACTAGTTCACACATCCATCCAAGCGTCCCGACCTGATGTGATTGAAAAAGTTTTGTGACATGATCCAACACTTTTGCGTCAACGGCGGCCTGTGCACCTTCGGGCCATTGGGAAACTTGGCATAATGCGTAGGCTGCACCCTTGATGGCCTCAAGGTTCTCGTCGCTGAAAAAGGAAAGATCAGATAGAGTTGACGAATAATAATTAGCACTTGCCGCAACAGGGAGACAAGCTGCCTGCAAAGTCCCAATTCCAGCACAGCTGGCGCAGTGGATGCGTGCATTGCCAGCTTTCCCACTAGGAAGCAAGTATATTGACAGATCCTGGCCTCCGACGATCCAAGCAGTGTGGCCATGTAATCCAACACTTTCGCGTCAACGGCAGCCTGTGCACCATCGGGCCATTGGGAAATTTCGTCTAATGCGTCGGTTGCACATGTAATGACTTCGAGGTTCTCGTTGCTGAAAAAGGAAAGATCAGATAGAGTTGTTGAAGAATAATTAGCACTTGCCGCAACAGAGAGACAAGCTGCCCGCAAAGTCCCAATTGCAGCACAGCTGGTGCAGTGGATGTGTGCATTGCCAACTGTCCCACAAGCAAGCAAGCAACTCGACGGATCCTGGCCTCCGACGATCCGAGCAGTGTGGCCGTGTAATCCAACACTTTCGCGTCAACGGTGGCCTGTGCGGCTTCGGGCCATTGGGAAACATGGCATAATGCGTAGGCTGCACCCTCAATGACCTCGAGGTTCTCATCGCTGAAAAAGGAAAGATGAGACAGAGTTGGCGAAGGATAATTAGCACTTGCCGCAACAGGGAAATGAGCTGCCCGCAAAGTCCCAATTCCAACACAACTGGCGCAGTGGATGTGTGCATTGCCAGCTGTCCCACTAGGAAGCAAGTGTTTTGACGGATCCCGGCCTCTGGCGATCCGAGCAGTGTGGCTGGGTAATCCAACACTTTTGCGTCAATGGCGGCCTGTGCGCCATCGGGCCATTGAGAAACTTTGCATAATGCATAGGCTGCAACCTCAATGACCTCGAGGTTCTTGTCGCTGAAAAAGGAAAGATGAGACAGAGTTGACGAAGAATAATTAGCACTTGCCACAACAGGGAGACAAGCTGTGCACAAGGATTCAACACCAAAATCCTTGGTAAAGTGGCCTTGTAGGCCAGTTCCCCCAGTAGCCAGCATGTCTGTCTCCGTACTGCCGCATCCGACAATTTCAGTAGCTCCGGGACACAGGGCAAAACCCCTGAATCCACCACACTACAGGCATTACTCTCCTCTCCGGCCTCCCTCTTAAGCCCCTTCAGGACTGCGACTTTGGTTGCAGTTGATACATATTTGCACCTATAATTATCTGAGCTGATGTTCAAAGTCCAAGAGTCTGCACCCATACCATAGATACGTCGAATAGATTTCCGCGGTTTCTGGTGAAAGTGGTTTGCTAATGTTCGTCTTCACGAAGCCCAATGCCTGCCAATGATACATGATCTTCATGAGCGGCTTGTTGGAATTCCGAGTCCATCACTCGCTATCTCCGATGCCGTTGTTGCGCCGTTGACTGGCGTATTAAGGCAACAGGTACTGTGCCTTAATCTATCCTCTTCGTTTGCCTTGTTCTGTGTTGTTATCTCTCATTTTGGTAAAATACTCCCCGGTTGGTTTGATTCACCTACCTTTAGTTTAAGTAGTTTCAGGCAGATTTTAGTATAACTACCGTGTAGTTTGCGAATGAATCCCCTGCGCGTTTGCGAGGGTCTTCTGCTATTCCCGAGTAAAGGCCGTGGTTACCTTTATTTCAACACGGCTTTGTAGCTGCATGCAAGTTGATTGTGGGGCCTTGCAGGCTGGGGTTACTGTCTGACCAGCTATATATGCTGCCGCGACTCTGTTGGCGAGCCAAAGGCAGCATGGCGAGGGGAGGAGATATTGTAGAGCCTTGGGCGAGACTCTGTTGGTGAGGCGCGGGCGGCATGGTGAGAGGAAGAGAGTGAAAGGTTTGCCACAGCCTTGAAGCTGTGCCGCGAGGTAAAAATGGATCCGGTGCCCGCGCCGAACCACCGTGCATTTCTGCAAATTTTATTTGCGTTCTCCACTCCCAGTTTGAATGAGCGGTCCCTCCGGTTGAACATCGTTTCTTTCGACGAATCGAGGGATGGCGTGCTTTGTGGCGACTCGCTGTAACAATTTGAACTCTGCGAAACCCATCGGCCCGATCATTTCCAGTGACGTGATCAACACCGCCTACACTGCCTCTCCGCGTTTAACTCTGCGGCATTTTCGTGGATCCTCCTGAGAAGGGTCCGTTCTCAGCATCCTCGTACTGTACTATCTCTACATGGGCTTCCAGCGCCAGATAGCTGAAGCATCGCAATCCTAAGTACTCCTGCAGAACATCTCGACGACGCAAGTCAATCTGGCGGCAACTCGTCCAAAGAGGCCCAGAGCTGTTGGAACGGCGGCAGTGTTCAGACCCTACAGCAGTTGCTGGTTCTCTGTGCGTGGCTTTTTCCTCTTCATCTGCTCACATTCTTAACACGTCTTCATTCACAGCGACTTACCATCCCTCTCCGTGCGGAGTTATGCCTGCAGGTTAGTTCCCTGCGCCGTGCTCTTTCCAGGCTCTCACAATTGTCCCTGCAGAAGGGCGCGTTTACCAGCGCCGCACCCAGAGTCGCCCGCCGCACCATCTCCGCATATCAACTGTCGAAAATGCTGCACGAAGACTTGGATGACGCTACGCGGCTCTGCGGAACGCGTCGAGGGCCAGATGCTGCTGCCGATCCTCTCCTCCGGCATTACGATGGCGCACACTATGGCGGCCGTTATTGGACAAAACCCCAGTGGGAGTGAGTGTTGATGTGTGGCCACGCGTGGACGTGCGTGGGGCAAGTGGGGACTCGTTCAAAGCGGGTGATAACGCGTTCTGCGTGCTGCCGCCGGTCGCGTGGGGATACATGTTTGCGCGTGGAATGTTATGCTGCATCTTGGTGCCGAAATATCTGTCATCGTCTCCCACGCGTGACCATCCGTCTCGACTAATGTAGTCTTTGAACTCCTTGATCGATCAATATTGTCCTCATCCGGTCAATTTCCGTGTGTCATTTTTTGGCCTGTATCTAAGCGGCTGCACAGTTTATCAAATGATGTGTTATCTCTCTCCTGTCCTCTCCGAACGTCGTCCATGTCGTACAGGCGGGGTTTGCACTATCTTCCTCCACGCAACGGCTGTCTCTCGTGTCCCACGCAATGCGGGGGATCTACTTTTGACGCTGACAATAATGAAGTGAGCATCTCCTGTCTCCGAACGAGCTTTATCTGACACACCACTTTTAAAGACTCAAGACTCGCCAGCAACACACGACAGCATTTGTTTCTGTGGTCATCCCTATCTTGCCCATTTGGTAGACCTTCAAAATGACCCCGATAACCCGAACAACGCTCGCAGACGTGGTCCCAACCTACCTTACAATTGCGGTGGATTTTGGAGTGTAATTTGAAGCTCAGTGTATCTTTTATGACCCCAAACTGACCACGATGGACAGACTCAGTCAACTTGGATGCCAGGCACTGCCTGTACTCACTGCGGCCAGAACTGGCTCTCGCACCAAGGTGTACCACGGTCAGTCCATCCCATCCGCTCAACTTCGACTAATAAATTTCGACCACAGGAACTCTTCAATCACTTCCTTCCCGGCGGGTCAGCAAGCGCTGCAGCCACCTGTGGTACCACAGAGTGCTGGCATATCACAGAATGTTGTGAACCCCCCCGACCTGTTTACCAGCAACCCTTTCTTTCGGGCTCCAGGTACGCTTGTGCTCCATTACTTTTTCCGTCGATGGCTCATTCCGTGACAAAGCATTCAATCCTCAAGCTTCCGGATCATCTCGCCCATCGACATCTCTCTCCCCCTTCACTTTCTCTGACCAGCTTCCTACCCCACCTTTCAGCCTTCCTTCCTCGTCTTCTCTACCCGCCGCACCTTTTTCCGGCCTTGGTTCCTCGTCTTCCTTACCCAGTCCTCTCACAGCGTTCACTCAAACACCCCGACCCATACCCCCGACCTTCCGTGAAGCCGGCAATGACCCAGGCACTGTCCAACAACAGCGCACTGCTAGTATTGCTCGTATGAACGCAGCAACAGCCTCAAGCTCTCCAAAACATGCTGCTGCTGCAGCTACAACGAGCGGCAGCTCCAACCGGTTCACTGCATCATCCTCCACCAACTCCACTCCAGCAATTCCGGGAAATAGCAAGACGTATCAGATGTGTATCCTCCCCTTCATCGGTAACTCCCCTAGACTTTTCATTGTCGTCCCACCCTCATCCCTACTTCAGATCAACGAGGCTCATCCGACTCTCGGCGTTCCCAAACAGCCATACCGCTTTCACACCACTGAGCAGATGCCAGCTCTCCTGAGGACTCTGCATGCATTTAATCTCACCAAAACCGTCCAAATCAAGCTTAGCGAGGGCGGAAACCTGTGGCCCTTGTTTGACTCCTTCATCCAGGATCACTTGAAGACCTACGGCATCATTCTACCGTTGCCCTCACCCACGTACGACTTTGAGCATTCCCCCTGGCAGCTGCTCGGGGCGCGGTCCTCTACAGTGGCCCACCGGCGAAGTTTCCTAGGCGCGGACATTTATGAACGAGAGTTTACCCATGTCGGCTTGAAGAAGACGCTAGCAAAGGTCCGCCATCCGACGGAGGCAGACACAAATATTGTGCTTGTTGGTAAGCTCTCCATATCTTCTTTCCGTCTTGCAAACGACTTATATTGGCCAGCCCCCACTTGGGGAAACCTCCAAGGCACTCTTCCTGACGACACCTTCGGGCCTCTACACCCCTGCTTTCCTTTCCGTGTCTTTTTCAGCACCAATTTGATGCCAGATCTCAACGTCTCGTCTGAGATCCATGAGTGCATCGAGGGCTGTCCCGATAGCTTACCGGAGGTTCCAGAGGTGTGCTCTGATACATCCAGCTGCGGTCCCATCTAACCCCTCTGTCTTTCTTCCTAGAATCATTCAGAATCTCTCGCACACTTCGACTTCTTCTCTGGTCCAAAGCGTGAGCTTGAAACACCGTCGGCTGAGGTGAGTCTAGATGTGTCTCAATAGTTTTGCCCTTTCTGACTTACGAGAACAACAGGATGAACCACCGTCGAAGCGAATACGGTAAATGTCAATTACCAGCATTCCGGACTCAGACGCGGAGGACTTACCTGTAGCCACATATGCCTCGATCACGCAATGGAAGCCTTCTCCCCACGTCCCAGTTCCGCCCGTGACGTACCTCGAAGTGAACGACTCGGAGGAGGAGGATTCCCAGGAGGGTTCACAAGATGCCGGGCAGGTGGCTTGTTTTGTTGACCAGCTTTTGCAGGCTGCTTGTAAACCCGTTGTGGCAGCTTTACTTACAAACACGAACATACATACCGACCGCTCGTGCTAGCTCACCTTCTTACCACGACCTACGTATCGCTACCTACTTCTCTCTTGCTCTTAATCCCCCTCAAAAGGGTCTTATTGTTCAAAAAATGGAAGCCCACTCAAGCTATATTCCGTCTTGCGCCGAATGTCAACGCAGTAAATCAAGGACAACGACGAAGTCCGGTCCCTTGCATCCGCTACCGATCCCTGACAAACGCGGTGATGCAGTCGCTATCGACTTCATTGGACCATTGCCAGAGGACGATGGATTCAACTGCATAGTCACTTTCACCGACCGTCTGGGCGCGGACATTCAAATTGCCCCGACCCGCACAAATATCTCCGCGGAAGATTTCGCCTTGCTGTTTTTCGATAAATGGTACTGCGAAAATGGGCTGCCGCTGGAGATCGTGTCTGACAGAGACAAACTTTTCGTCTCGGCATTCTGGAAAGCCCTTCATGCTCTCACTGGAACGAAATTGAAGCTGTCTACTGCCTTCCACCCGGAAACAGATGGCGCGAGCGAACGCTCGAACAAGACTGTTAACCAATGCCTCCGCTATCACGTCTCACGGAATCAGACCGGCTGGGCACGCGCCCTCCCACGGGTACGTTTCCATATCATGAATTCCGTGAATAAATCCACAGGCTATTCTCCCTTCCAACTCCGCATGGGCCGATCCCCCCGTATCATACCTCCTCTTGTCATCAACCCCAACAAAAAACGTTCCAAGGAACAGATTTCGGCCGCCGACATCATCTCCCAGTTGGAACGCGACGTCGCCGACGCTCAGGATAACCTCCTCGCCGCTAAATTCACTCAGGCCGAACAGGCCAACAAGGACCGCGCGGCGGACCCGGACTATAAGGTAGGCGAGCGGGTGAAACTTTCAACCACTAACCGCAGGGGACAATACGTTCGCGCCGGCGAGAAGGGCGACCTCCGGGTCGCGAAGTTCATGCCTCGTTTCGACGGCCCCTACACGATCCTCGGCGTACACAAAGAATGCTCGATGGTTACACTCGACCTTTCCGCCCAACCGAACATCTTCCCAGTCTTCCACACCTCGGAAGTCGAGCCCTATATCGAGAACGACGCAGATCTTTTCCCCGGACGCGAACTTCCCTGACCTGGACCTATCCTCACCGCAGGCGGAGACGAAGAATGGGAGATCTCCGAAATAATCGACGAACGACGGCGCGGCCGAGGAAAGCAGTATCTGGTGCGATGGGCCGGCCACGGTACGGAAGACGAACGATGGCTCCCAGGACGCGAGCTCGCGGAAGCGCAAGCGCTCGACATTTGGCTGGCGAGGAAGGATGCAGGAACGGGCCTTCTTTCTTCTAATGTTCCGGCGGCCGGCGGCTCTCCCCACGCTGGGCGTTGAGTCTTCGCGCACGCATTTGTACGTATTTTACTTATTTTTTCCCTTTCTCTGGTTGTTCTGCGAGGTACAGACATTTCTTAAAGACGGGGAGGGTGTAAACCCGTTGTGGCAGCTTTACTTACAAACACGAACATACATACCGACCGCTCGTGCTAGCTCACCTTCTTACCACGACCTATGTATCGCTACCTACTTCTCTCTTGCTCTTAATCCCACTCAAAAGGGTCTTATTGTTCCTTCTTGTGCACATCTTGGGTTTTATCTGGTATCCCGGTGAGTGGGCTTCCACTGCTCCGGTTATCACCCGTCTCCAGCCCTCCGAGATCCTCAAATGGCGCACCTCGATCAGCGTCGCGATGGGCGGTGCGGAGGAATTCTTACCTTTGGACATTTCTGGACCTGATGTGGAAGCTGTTGCGACGACATTGCTGGACCTCGTGCAGGTTGCCTGCTGCGACGGACAGCATTTGGACGAGTTTGCTCCAGCTAATAACAACGTCGTCCTAGAGGTTCCCGTCGCTGTTAAGGGCTTTTTCCATACCGGCCGCAAATTTAACATGTGAGCTCCGTTCATTCACTCCTGGTCAATCTCCCTCACACTCTTTGTTTCAAGCTACTCCGACCCTTCAGATCGCGATGCTAAATGCCTGGGGGGACTTCCAGAGCTACCGTTGTTGGGTTAGATCGATGAATTCCGCGCAGAATTGAATGAGCTACTTACACTTTGTCCGGTGTCTGCAGCGGGTGCTGATGCGCCATCAAAACGACGCCGGCGTTCACGGAAAGGCGATTCGTTCGGGCGGGGCGCATCGTAGGCGTCTAGAGGGGCATCTATAGCTGCCATTGGTGAGTTAGTTCGAGGAATTCCGTTGAGAAATGAGTGAGATACTTACATTTTTGTCAGATGTCTGCACCAGCTTTTGATGTGACATCAAGACGATGTGCGCGGTCGCGGAAAGGCGATTCGTTCGGGCGGGATACATCTTAATCGTCTAGAGGGACTTCCAGAGCGGCCGTTGGTGAGTTATTGCAAGGAATTCCGTTGAGAAATGATTGAGATACTTACATTTTTGTCCCATGACTACAGCAGGTCTTGATGCGCCATCAAAACGACGCCGTTGTTCACGGAAAGCGGTTCGTTCGGGCGGGACGCCTCGTAGTCGTCTAGAGGGACTTCCAGAGCTGCCGTTGGTGAGTTAATTCAAGAAATTCCGTCGAGAAATGAGTGAGATACTTATATTTTTGTCCCATGACTACAGCAGTCTTTCAAAACGACGCCGGCGTTGGCGGAAAGGCGGTTCGCTCGGGCTGGGCACCTCGTAGTCGTCTGGAGGGACTTCCAGAGCTGCCGTTGGTGAATTAGTTCGAGGAATACCGTCGAGAAATGAGTGAGATACTTACATTTTTGTCCCATGACTACAGCAGTCTTTCAAAACTACGCCGGCGTTCACGGAAAAGCGATTCTTTCAGGCGGGGCGCATCATAGACGTCTAGAGGGGCATCCATAGCTGCCGTTTGTGAGTTAGTTCGAAGAATTCCGTCGAGAAATGAGTGAGATACTTACATTTTTGTCAGATGTCTGCACCAGCTTTTGATGCAACATCAAGACGACGTGCGCGGTCGCGGAAAGGCGGTTCGTTCGGGCGGGGCGCATTGTAATCGTCTAGAGGGACTTCCAGAGCTGCCGTTGGTGAGTTAATTCAAGGAATTCCGTCGAGAAATGAGTGAAATATTGACTTTTCTTTCGACACCGAGCTGTTGACCACGGCAATGAAAGTGGATGGTGTGCGTAGAGGTGCATGGGTTGCACTACGATATTCAGGGAGTAGGTGCATGCATGCATGGCGCTCGCGTCGGTCGGAGGTGCTGTGAATAAAGTAAGTAGCAATATATATGTATTACGAGGATACACAGCACATCAGGGATGTCTGCATCATCGACCGCCACCCCCCGTACGCAATTGCTTGGCATAGCAGCGCGCTGGCAGGGTGGAGGAACGAGGACAGGCGTAGCAGTTGGAGTACAGAGTGCACTAGGACAAGGGACAGCGGGGACTGCTCGGAACGGGTCGGCAATACTCGGAACTGAGTGTCTCGTCACACAGGCCACCCGCTTCGTCACACCGTGGACAGTGGACCGTCCGCGCTGTGACAAGGTCACGTGGAGAGCCACTCCTTTGTGACTCTTTCCATGCGAGAGTCCATCCATTCCCGTCATAATAAAATTCAAGCATCCATTCGAGCACAAATAGCTAAAGCCTCCTTCCAGACCATCCAGCGCCGTGCACTGCTCCGCCGTAAAAGGGCAGTTGGGTGCCTCGACCATGACCTCGGACATCATGTTAGGAGTGGAGACCGCCGCAAATGGGTGTTCTTGGTCCCAATCATTGCCGTTGTTCTCGATGTGGTGTGCGACGATGGCTGGGACCCGCTGAGCCTCCCAGTCCACACCAAACTGTGTGGTATCGATGACGGCCTCTTCCTCGGCTTGGATGAGATGCCCGATCCCACGGGGACCCTGCTCCAAGAGACCGAACGTAAACATGTCTCGGGGAGACCGCTTTGGCTGCCCGTCTATAGTTACCTTGTGCGAGTTCCAAGCATCTGCCCATTCCTGGCAATCCAGGTTAAGTGCAGACAGGAAAAGGTGGTGGAGTAGCCAGAGATGTGCCACGTTGTCTGCGCAGAGTCCGTAGGAGCTTTCCAGCTCGTAAAAGAAGGTTGCCCACTTCTTGCCGACACCTCGGGTGAAGTCCACCCAGAGCCGTTCAATGTGGATGTTGTGCACAGATCTGCGGTGAAAGCGAGCTCAGTCTCGGGTTGTTCAGAAGTTAGAGAGAGACTCACCTGCCCCAAATATACGACCCTCGTCCGGAACCCTTGACATCCTCCATGATCTGGGCGACTTTTGTGTTCTCCGCTCCATGATCTCCGCGCACGCGGCTCGGCCACCCATAGCGCTGAACAGTCTCTTTGAAAAGATCGAGGACGGTTTGTCCCAGGTTGTTAGAACTAGCTCGTATCCCAGTGATGAAGCGGGATTTGCCATCGATGAAGGCGTGGATAACGAATTTCCAGCGGATCAAGCCTATAGAGGGTTAGACAGAGTCAAAGAGGAAACCATGTGTATTCACCGTGCTGCCCATCGTGATGCCATAAGGAGTTGACCCCAGGTACTGAGTATACGCGGCGGTCGATATCCCTGTGGCCGAACATCGGGGGGAACTCCACGAACACGCAGGTACGACGCCTCAATTCGATTTCGGGGGACACGAAATCCTCTGGCTGAGAGAGCCCCCGAAATCATTTCACGCCCGAAATGAGGGAATAGCTGCAGAATGTCGGCAACCTGAGCGTCAAGCGCCTCATTATCGTCGCTAATGGCGGAGATTCGGGGTCCCGTTGACTGAAAGACCTGCGCTACACGTCCGTCCGGCTGAATTTCGTGGCGACGGACTGGGGCAGCAGGCTGGACCAAACCGGCCTCCAACCCTCGGCGACGGACAGTGCGCGGATGACAGTTGAGAGATTTGGTGATTCCAGTGGGGCCGCGAAGCTGCAAGGCGCTCGCAAGGAATTATGGTTGAATCTCTAGATGGGGACGGCCGGTCCCTTTGCCGTTGGGCCTCTTCTCTATGACCTTGAGGAGCGGGGTAGTCAGCGGGTCCGAAGACTTGGTGACAGCGCGATCCAGAGCGGCCTGCATGTCCGCGAGATTCCTTTGCAACACCGCAAACTCAGCTGCTGGAAAGTCATTCTGATGCTGTGAAGAGTGAGATTCAAGTGAGGGAAGGCAAAATTTGTACTCACAGGCTCAGCGGCTGTGCGAAATTGAGCTATCGACGCCGAAGTGAGGCCTAGTCTTTCGGCATCGCCAAGTTGGGTCCGTAGTGCAGTCTGGACTTTCTTCTCTAGTTGTTCGTAGCCCGCACGGATGTTGGTCAGCTGAACCGAGGGCATGTCTCAAGGAGCGTCGAATAAATATCTATATAAGAAATGAAGACCCCTGTGTGGGCCAGACAAGACAATTAGACAAACATACATTCGTATTGGCTGTCGGCAATGCAAATGCCGTGATCTGCTCCACTGACGCAATGAAAACTGTCGAGATCCCGATATTTCTGCAGGAGCTCCACTGAACTGTTGGATTGCTGTTTATAACTGTACAGCTCATGTCCAAACACCTTTAGCCGGCAGGCCGAGTAAATCATACAGGATTTTGGCTGCCGTTAATATAGGCCCGTTTCCCCAATGTTGAAACTTGACTTGCGAACACCAAGTGAGATTTCTATTTATAGCGGCCTTGATCGATGTCAGCAGGCTGCCGCGGGACGGTAGGTAAGGCTCCAACCGTTTCCGTTTATAAACCATTTTACACGGTTTTAACCGTTTTTGTTTCCGTTTTATTTGAGCAGAGGTGCAAACAGTTTACAAACCATTTTTACACGGTTTAAACGGTTACAGCCAGAGTACTACCGGGCCCTGTGATTCTGCCTTTACATCTTGAGTGTTTGAGGGCTGAGATGATTCATGGGGTTCATAAGAATGCCCGGTACAGACCCAATGCAAAACAAACTTCTTGTGGAGCTCGGGGGCAGGACCAAAACAAGATCTATCCCAATCAAGTAATTGATCGATGGCGGCCGGCAATCCCCGTCGCGCCCAGCCCGCCGCCTCCTTTGACTGAAGATCGAGTTTCCAAGCCAGACACATTTTGTTGAATACTTGAGGTTGATACATTGTATAGCTGTGAACATTATAACAGTGCCAGCCTCCTCAGAATGCGTCCTGGCCTGCGATTGAGGCTCATAATTGACTTTTCTAACTCAAACTTAGGTTCTCCAGGAAAAAATCATTTATAAACGGTTTTACACGGTTTTAAACCGTTCAAATACCGTTTTCGTTTAATTTGCCGCCAGGTCTACACGAAAACTAAATGGTTGGAGCCTTAACGGTAGGTAGGATTACACGGCACGGTCCCGCTGAGGAACACCGGTTTGAGGAATTATCCCGGTGAACTACAGGCATAAGATTTTGTCCACGCAGCGACGGTCGCCGTTCGTCGGCGTCAACATCAGATTGATGCGAGCGATCTCGGGACTCGCCGGCATTGGTCAGAAGCTGCATTTTGAGCGTTTATCGCCTGCAGCAAGCCGAGAGGGCACGGTCACCTCTATCCTAATCCGTACACCTGGCAACTTGTAACCCATAGATTTTGCTGGAAACAGGGTCGTTTACACAAGAATACACCAAACTGTCTCCCACTCCAGAGTGATTCTTTGAAAACCACTTCTCATTTCAGTCGATTGTTGGAAGTAGTTTGCCATCATTTAGGGAGCCGAGGATAGGTCACAATGAGCAAGCCGATGCCCGTTCATCAATATTTCGACCAAAATCCCATACTCCGACTACCACCCTCCGAAAGAAGAAGGTTCCAAGCACTGAACCAGTTTGAAGAGAGGACTCGCAAGATTGAATGGGTCCCAGCAATGTACATGTGTGTTCGAAGTTCGGCCAATTCCTAGCGGTGATCGGCATTTGCCGACCACTTTCCTCTGCTCTGTGGAAACCCGCGCTCTGCCATACTTTGTGGCACCATGGGCTAGGCAGGATCCCAATGCGGTGAGGGATTTTTTGAAGTGAAAAATATATGTCTTCTGAACCTTCGGCATTCAAAAGAAACTTGCAGCTGAACTCTATCCAGTTCACTTGCCCTGATGTTTGAGTGTTAGTGCGGCATTCGATGTGTTTGCCTCTTGTTTTGTCTTTCAACAGCCAGATGCATGCATGGAATCGGATTGTCTGCCCATTTTTAAGTCCTTTTTCGCCAATTCTCACAGCCTTCACTCAATGTCGATTGATGTCGGGAGGCAACAGGGAGAAATCAGTTCCTAAAGATGCCGGAGATGTCGGTGAGCAATCATTTATGTGCTGATTTGCGGCCATTGCAGGCTACCACAAAGAGTAACTGAGCTTTGGGGAACACCCCAACTGTCGTATATAGGTTATCATCATCGAGACAACCATAGACGAAACCGATGCTTTGTACAATTCAACCAATGAATTTAAAACTACATAATTCATTCTGCCGTCGGCTGGAAGTTTCAAGCTATCGGGAACGTATAATTAGGGCTGTGGAGTACCTCCGATTGGCAGTTATTTCAAAGGAGAATGCCTAGATCGCGAGGAAAGCACTTACCAAGTAAGTAATTAGTTTCAATTGCAAATGAAATTCAGCATTAAAACTGCAAACTGGGGTTTGACCGAATGCACTCTGTGAAAATTCAACAATGACATTATGTAACCTGATAACTACCCGTAGCGTAGCACGGGCAAACTGCTAGTAAGAGTATGAAACAAGAAACACAGATAAGATTTCGTCACAACGGTCACAAGTACAAGTACGGGTAAAAAACGAGGAGGCGTAGGAGTGTATGGCAGACAAGTCTATTCGGGAGCTGGATCAAAGCGCCTTTTAATCGCTGTGCTCCACTTCTTGGTCTCTGCAATAGAAAAGGTCACGATTTTGTGGTAGTGTTTGGGAATGATGAAATTTCCAGCGGAATCAGGCTGGAGGATCGGGCCGTAGGCGAGGGCGTAGAGGTATGCCCCAGAGGTGATCATGGGGTCCTCTGGCGTGATTTGATGAGTCGCAGTTGCCGTCTGGAGGAGGTCTATCGCCCCGAGCGTGCTGTGGTACCAGTTCATATGGTTGGTGAAAGTGCTCCCTGCGGAAGCTCCGCAATAGGAGAGCAGATGCAGATGGTCGACGGCGAGGACCACCTCGAAGAATTGGCTGTCCAAAATCTTGAATGCCTTGGGCAGCCCCGTCTTGGGCCAAGCCCCGCCACCCAGCTCAACCCAGACGCTGGGTAGGAGCCATGTGAAGGCATACATTTTGTACGCGTGTCCGAGGTCGGATGAGCCAATCGCCCGGCACAAGGCTAGCTTCTGATGCTCGGCGCTGGCTTTCTGCAGATATGTTTGGACAGGGGCGGGATCTACTTCAGACACTTCAAGCTTCACCGCGCGAGGTGCCGGGGTGGATGCGGCGTGAGGTGCGGAGGTGAATGCAGTGCGAGGTGCGGAAGTCGACGCCACAGCAGATGCAGTGTCAGACTTTGGACGGATCGGTGAAAGGCTGGCCACTACGCCAGCGGCATGACTGCTGTCGTCCTGAAGAAAGTTCTGAGGTAAGTGAACAGTGCACACAAATTAGGGCGACTTACAAGGTAGAAGATGTAGAGGGAAAATGTGGCGGCACCATGGGAGACCTCATAGAGGTCTCTGATATCTGTTACATCAGCACCAGCCATGACAAACGGTAGGAGAATGTCGCTAGGGCCTCCTATGTTGTCCTCCGGGTCACCAATTATTTTGTCGTAAAATCCGATCTCACGGAAACCCGTGCTAGCAGCCGTGTGCTCTGGGTCTCCGATGGGGACCAGTTTCCGGGAGCAAGCGATGTATATACGCGATGAAACTAGGCTAAGTTGTACTTGCTTCCCATCCCCCTTGAACTCATAAGTTCCGAGGGACTTAAGTTCATGTATTGTACCGTACCACTATATAATGCACCTGTAACCGTGCTCCTCCCCGTTCGCCCGAACTTAAGTTCCGCGGACTTAAGTCCCGTGCTCCCACTGAAGTCCTGCCTGTCTGCGACTCAAGTCCCATGCGCAACTAAAGTCCCATATATATATCCTGTATATTAATACACTTAAGTCCCGTACATCTGAAGTTCCCCGAGAGGACTTAAGTCTGCGGCGCCAGAACTTCAGTCCATCCGAGTCTGTCCCGATGAGGAAATATGGATCACTTATTTCGGACGCCTGCTCTAGAAATCCTTATACACCCGATGTATGCCCTAGCTCGTCATGAGCAGTAGCCAGGGGGGGAGACCGCCACACATACCATCTGGTCCATCCAGGTGAAGACCTTGTCGCACCAGCTGTCCACCTTCGTCACCAGTTCATCGAAGCTGGCCGCTTTGACCCAATCGTGGTGTGCGCCGGATTCGGGGCTCTTGAAGATCTCCTCCGCGTTGTGCTGCAGACGCTGATACATCGCGGCCTGCATCCGGGCAAAACACACCGCGCCGTTCTCCTGCTCGCGATCTGCACGTCCCGTCCAGACCACGCTATCGCGGCGGAACCTCGCGATGACCCGGAAGAGTTCAGCGTGCTTGCGCTCGTAAGCCTCCAACCAGCGGTACATCTCCGCCTCGGCCACTGCACGCGATCACCTAGTACTGTATCAATATCAGGCACTGCGGCTGTCATCAATGCACTCACTTTCAGCCTTGTACTCTGCCAATCTACCCTCGCCCGCTCGTTGTCCCCTCGTCACAGTCTCGAGCCATATCCAGCCCTCTCCCTTCTTCGGCTTCGTGTTCTTGCGCTTGCCCTGGCCCTTCCGCTGTCGCAGCATTCCCTGCTTAGCAGGCAGTTCCGAGTCGCTGTCTTCGGCCTCAGACAACGATGACGACGGCACATCTACGCCTGCGTCGACTGGAATGATATCCTTCAGACGCTTTGGCGCCCGCGGAGAGTGTATCGCCGGGCCTGCAGATATGTCAGTGTCAGGTCGCGACTCAGACACGCATGCTGCTTACCAGCACGCTTTAGCGCCTGAGTGCCCGCTACCAACTGCGGCCCTGGGTCATTCTCATCCCGCCTCTTGACTGGCGAGAGCGGTGAAGGGGCACCGTCAGTGTGGAGCGTCCCACCTGCCTGCAGGTACCACGCTGTCCCATCAAATAATCTGGAGTCGCCTGTGACGCGGTGCAGGTGTGTTTCCTTCCTCCTCGTATCCCGGGCAGTCAGCGGCGGGTAGGGCTCGGTAGCGTCGTCGGGCATGTGGCCGAGATGAATGAGACACGCGCGCACCTTGTTGTACATCACGATCTCGAATTCCTTCCTCAGTACTGCCTTCTGCACGTTGCGCTGGGAGCAGGTGACGCCAGCCTGGCCGCGAAAATCATCTTTGCGGGCCTTCTTGGTAGCGAACAGCGCGAGGCAGGCAGCCTGCACGGTGAGAATACCGTTGTCGGCCTGTGCGCACCGTAACTGGATTTCGGCGCAGCGCAGCTTCGAGTCGTCGTTGGTGGCATCCTCCGTTGCTCGCTGCCCATGTTTCATGCGGTACGACGGTAGCTGGATCGCCGTCAGTTCTGGCTCGTGGGCGTCGAGCGCGCTCAGCGTCAGACGCGGGTATATCCTAGTCAGCCAGTCACGGAATTTCTTGAGGGTGAGATTGAGCGATTTGCGCAGGTTTGTGATGGCGTCCGACGTCTCCTGCAGCGGATGCTCCCGTTGGGTCTTCAGGAATGCGATCGTAAGGACCCTGCAACGCGCCGTCAGTATTAGGAGTAGGGTTATGCGAAGAAAGCTTACTGCTGACGCTCGATGTCCATCCCGTCCCGCATCCACTGTGCCACCGAAGACAATGGAGGCAAGGCGGCTACCTGGGGAGCTTGCGCTTGCTCTTGGGCGATCAGAGAAGCGAGGACGTTCTCAATCGTGAGCACTAAACGTTTTGAGCCTCCGAGCCTGGATAACAGATACATGGGCGCACCTTTTGTTGACTCGTGCTGATAAACGCTTCGCGGCTTTCCGTCGGGTCCCTTCGTTGCCAATCGCGACAGTCGCGACCAAGCACCGATTTCGGTCTCGTGCTGTCTGCTGAGGTCCACCAATATGGCCATGTGGAGCTCGAAGAGCCGAAGCACGTCCTGTCGCTCAGCTGCGAGCAGGTCCGCTGTGGAATGGCGCGTCAGTAGGGACGATGGCGGTCGACAACAGAGTTATACCTTGGTGCAGCACCTTCTCAAGATTCCACGCGCCCACCACAAAGTTCATGATGTCGTGGCGGGCCGGGCCAGTCGATTGCCGCAACGACGCCCCAAGAGGGTTAAGGAATGCCCAAAGCATCTCCGCCGTCTCCCCCTGAAAATGTGCACGGCAAGCAAAATACACGGCCTGCCAAATGGATTGGCAATCCGGTCCGTGCCCGTTGATGTGATCTGCGGTATCTGGCCTTCGATCTCCACCAGCAGCTCATGAAGCCACGTCTCGTCTGGGAAAAGCGCTATCGCCCGTTTCACCTGGTTCACCACGAACGAGCACTGGCTGTCGTAGCTCTGGACCATGGGTGTCGCTGACTCTGGGGGGTATGGTGGCGAGTTGTTGTGCCTAAGAAATTCGCGCACTGCAAAAGTGCCGAGCGCGAAACTATACATGCGCTCGTGTCAGTTTCCGTGTTGCCTCCGGGACGTCAAGACTTACGCCTCGCCGACGTGCATGTTGATGAAGGAACCCGCGACAGTGTGCTCGCACGTGCAGGCGACGACACCGCTGACCGCCATATTGCCGTATTTAGGGCTTGCTTGGTGGCGAATAGACCCTATATTTGATTTACAGGGTACTTCCTGGGGGTCATTGTCAACGGGGGAGATCATAGCGTCGAAGGACGCTTACCTTGTCTTCGTCCGGGACCATATACATCTTTTTATCCTGTCGAACAATGTTTGCAGAGGGAAATACATGTTGCCGTCGGTAAGGGCTATGTCGGTGCCGTTGCCGCGTTTGAAGTGCAAATTCATCTTGAAGTTGCCGTCGATGGTATAAAATCGCGAGATGAGGTGGCTGGGAATCAATGAGCGACAAAGCCTTGACGAACTAAGCGACTCACCGAAGGTAACTTGGACAAGTAACGACCAAGGGCATGTTGATACCGTGTTCGGGGCAGGCGCCACACGGCATACCCAGATATCCTTTTGCGCGATTGGGGTACGGACGGTCGAGTTCGCCAGGCAGAGGGGCGTCCGGCTGGTGAGCACCTCCTCGCTTCATCAGGATGTCGAGATATTGATGATATCGGGTGACCATGAGGAAGTTCGCATATATATCCTAAGAGTGTGTCAGTCTATGCATCTCAAGCAACGAGAGGGAACCTACTGGAACCGCATTTTTGAAGTGGGGATCCGCCAGCCGCTGCAAAACGCGTACGAAGTTGTACGCGGAACCCTTCCCCTGGTTCCGCGCCTGGTGATAATGCTCGGGTAGGCCAAGCGTATAGCCTGTTTTTGGATCTTTGATGCTCCCTGGGAATATACGAGCTTGTAGGAGCTGCTGGTAGTCCTCCCCGGCCGTCGTGCACCCACAGAACCTGATGGCGGTGGCATGGATACCGTTCGTGTCCACCAAGGTGAACGAATGTGCCAGCTCCGCACGGGGACAGTGCTCGCCATGGTGCCCGAGCGAGACGGCTGAGTTCTTCATGACCCTAGAGATGTCATGCTTCTCGAAACAGCCGTCCGTCGCGTTCCACACAAGTGCCCAATGGATGGGCATCGTCCTATGCTTGTTCAGCCAACATTGATGACAGAGAACCGGCGCCTGCACGCAGTCTTGGCACGCGACGGTCCGCGCGCCCTTTTCAGGACATGAACAGGGGGTATTGACTTGTCGCGAGGAGTGGAGGGAGAGTAGAATTTTGAGCAAGTCGTCTTGCTTTGCCTTGAACTGCTCCATACTATCGACACTCTGTAAAGTTGTCAGTCCACTGCGCTAGATTTGTACGGTGAACCCACCCGTCGTTTCCCAGCCTCTTCAGGCTCCAAGGGGACGGTCAGGTCGTATGCCGGGCTCGCGCCCGGCTCCTCATGGGGCGCATCCTGGAACGGGAGGGGTGCGCCACCCTCGTTCATGTCGATATCTGGCACAGGGGCGGGACTGGGCGGTCGTGTCAGCCTCGTCTTTCCTCCACGGTAGCGTTCTTCGGTTTTGGGAGCAGCTGAGTCTGTGGAGGGTAAGGCCGCAGTGCTACTCGAAGGTGGCAAGCCTCACTTGTGTGGTAGGTGACTTGGACGATTCGACAGCTGGTGTCGAGCATCGAGGTACTCGCAACGGCATTCCGTACATTTTGGTTTTTCTTGATGCGCGTGGCCTTCATCGTGTATGACGAGCTGGTGAGAGGAAATGAATGGGTGCGTGCTGAGGACGGATTGGGAAACACACTGCCAAGGTGAAACAAAGAGTCGTTATTGATGGGGCCACACAGCAAGCGCTTTGAGCGTGTGCACAGGGGTGCACTGAATCAAGGAGTCAGTACTGAGCGGAATAAAAAAGGGAGGAAGATACAGACAAAGGGAAAGGGATCGGAAAGGGCGTCGAGTGGGCGGACATGAAGTCTCACCGCAGACTGACACGAAGTCTAGCCTGCATCGTCGATGCACCGGGGGTTTTTGCTTGCTGAGAACCTCACTAGTTCGCGGCGCGTTACGTTGTACGTTCGGCAGTAGGGCGCGGATGCACGGGAGAGTGGGGTCAATTTATCGCGCCAAGAATACAAGATTTCGTCGGTCAAAGGATGTAGGTATTAAAATTGTATGTATAGTGACCGTTTGTCTACAGTGCCCGTGTTTCAGCTACAAAAAATGGCCGGGACGCAGACAGTAATATAAATAGTGTAAAAAGTGGTCGACATGAGAGTCAGGCCAGGCCGACATGAAAGTCAGGCCTAAAGAAAGCAGGCGGACATGAAGTCACGCCTGCTATTCGGGTGTTGAGGTCGTAGTTGATGCGGGAGCTTGAGCGTGAGCGCGGGCGTCGGGCGTTGCGGACGAGGCGGTGCGGACGAGTGGGTGGGAGCGGAGCGAGAGTGAGCGTTGAGGACGGTGATGGTAGGAGCAGAGAAAATCGACAAAGGAAGAGATTGCTTGGTTATGTTAGGATTGATTGGATCAGCACAGCATCATATTCGTTTCCGTCTATGTCGCGTCTCTCGTCTATAGTACTTCACTTTTTGTCCCTTCTACCACCACTCACCGCCGGGGGCGCCGAAATTTCACGCACGTCCACCTTAACCAGCCGCAGCCACATCCTCCGGACGTCCTCGACTACACGTCGGGACTTACCGCTTGACTTCACGTCGGTGGGCTTCAAAACCCTTTAAGTCAGTGCTCAGCCTCAAGCACCGCTCGTCCTCTATTCTCCGCACCCGTCAACCAACCGTGCAACGACACCGTGCGCATGGAGGCTATTGGTAGGGATAGGGGCTAATTTTATTGATTTTGCCTTATCTGTGTAACTGAAAACGATCAGCTACATTCTCAGTGTCTACCCGGAGTTGTAGCTACTCTAGATTATCTACTTATTATTTTCATGAATTGATCTGGACTCTGGCTATGTATTCAATTCGCACCAGAAACACGCCGTGGGCGCATAGGCTACGTCATATCACATGCATAGCAATCTCCACCAGCTAATCGGGGACGTCCTCCAGCAGTGCCAGGATGAAGAGCTTGAAGGCTTCCCTCCCCCTCGCGCAACTATTCCCAGCTACGACGTCCACAAAATCAAGGAGATCACATGGGCGCTGGCAGAAAGCAATTTCCGCTTCGAATGCTTGAGTCTGGACGCGCGCGCCTCGGGACTAACGAGGCTGGAGGAGGTTCGAGCGTGTTTCGTCGGCCGAGCGCTTCTCGGAATCCCGCTGGAGTATAGCACACGCGGCCCAGCGTCAGAGACGCAGCAAGAACGCCACCGGTACCTGATTCGGCTGGCCAAGCTGATGATGGCCTGGCAAACACACACCTACCGCCCTAGTGCGATTGGCCGCGCCACGCGCGCGCAGGAGCCCCTGGCGTACACCGACGAAGAGATGTCGGATTTGGAGTGGGCAATTGTGTGCTACTACACGCAAAGCTTCTACGAGTACTTTGGACGGGCGGCGGTGGTTCCTATGCGTCTTAAAAACGACTGGTCGAAATTCTCGAACTGGCCCCAGAGTACATAAATTGTGTAATCCATTGTACACATACAACAAACTTTGTATTTACTGTATCACTTGTAGTACTTACTGTATCACTATGTCGCCTCAAAAATAACCACGCCTATTTTTATTCTAATTTTTGTCTTCACCGATATTCGCCATATGGCGGATCAATCAGCAAGACAAAATAATGAGAATTTCTCTGCTCCTACCATCACCATCCTCAACGCTCACGCTCGCTTCGCTCCCACTCGTCTGCACCGCCTCGTCCGCAACGCCCGACGCCCGCGCTCACGCTCAAGCTCCCGCATCAACTACGACCTCAACACCCGAATAGCAGGTGTGACTTCATGTCCGCCTGCTTTCTTTAGGCCTGACTTTCATGTCGGCCTGGCCTGACTCTCATGTCGGCCCCCTGTTTACACTATTTACATTACCGTCTGCGTCCCGGCCAGTTTTTGTAGTTGAAACACGGGCACTGTAGACAAACGGTCACTATACATACAATTTTTAATACCTACATCCTGTGGCCGATGAAATCTTGTATTTTTGGTGGATAGCCCACGACCAGGAAGCGCACGAGCAGCCAGACTTCATGTCGGCTGCAGGGCGAGACTTCATGTCCGCCCACTCGATGCCAGACTTCATGTCGGCGAGCATTTATTTTTATTTTTATTTTGCAGGCACTCGGCGACGCAACGGGAGATACGGTGAGCCAATTAAATTTAATAAATGAAGGCGTGCTAATCGAGAGGAAGACTACATGTTATCGTTACTCGGTGAACTATCTTGTCAAGTCAATAAAACCCAGGTAATTGTACTCCCTGGCTTTCTTGCGCGGACACTCATCCTCGCTATCTGATATCTCAATAATAGATGGCGAGCGCTTCCTCTTCACCGACTTCTTGGCGCTCCAACGTGGGTGCGCATCCTCGCTGTCTGAGATCTCAATAGGTGTCTGTCGCTTCCGCAGGTGCGTAGTCTTCTTGCTGGTGGACGCGACCGGAGTGCGTGGGATGAGCGGGTAAAGACCAGGCAGAGGCGAGCTGCGGGCTGGGCTGCTACTCTCACCGGTGGAAGATGTGGATGGAGGGGTGGGGAAGGCGAGCTGAGGACGAGGAAGTGTGCGCACCCGCTCCAACCCTGGGAGTGGCTGCAGCGCCCAGTCGGGACGGCCAGGCATGCCGCGGGCTGCCCGATAGTTCTGAACCCAGCGGTGCCAGTTCTGCTCTGCTGCCTGGAGCGCAGGCAGAGCGCCTGCATTGTGGACGGCGTAGTTGTTTCCTTGCTTCTTGTAGACGGCGTCGTACGCTGCGAGATATACTGATAAAGCTTCCTTCCCAGCTGCGTCGGGGGTGTCGGTCTCTCGTGATACATAGCGATCATTGCGGATCTAGCAGCGTGTCAGCGGACTCCTGCAACAACACCATGTAAGTATGCACCACTTGAGTTTTGATTTTGCCGAAGTCGCTCATTGTTGCTCCTGTTCCCATAGCCATGCGCAATTTCTTCGTCTGCCCAAGCGCCGCATGAATGTCTGCGGGGCTGCAGAGCTCGAGCGCCTTGCGCAGGATAGCGCAGTGGCGGGCATTGGCATCAAATACGGGCTCGTTGACTGGGCCGAAGAGGCGGCAGATCTCTTGAATGGGAAAACTCCGGGTGGGAGTACGGATGGGAGTATATGCCATGATGGATGAAGGTACGGTGGGACTCGAGTTCGAGCGCCACGAACTTATATAGCCGCCAGGCAGGCCACTGTCGTTTCCTTTTGCAGTCAAGTTCTAGAGGAACTGGAGACATGGAATAATGTGCAGCGCTTGAGTTTCGGAGGTATTCCATTCGTCTTGAGTTCCAGTCAACGATCGTAACCCATTCATTCGCCAGTTTACTATTCTATCACGACCACTTTGTTTTTAATCAAAATAACATGCGTGTGTCAAACAACAGACAATGAGAGCCATAAGTCTGCGGTGGCAAGCGCGTCGATTGTGACGCTTTGATCTGCGCTAACCGTTTTGATCTTGGTGGGTGGCACTCCTTTGTGTCGCACCCTCACTCACCTTTCACCACCACCACCACCACCAGACTCCCTCCACGCAAACCACTACTCCTACCATGGCGCACAGGAAGTCCAGCAAGACGAAAACCATGTTCAAGCCCTACGTCGAGGCTGACGTGCCCGAAGTAATGCCGTTCCCCGAGTTGGCGCGCGTTATTGCCACCAAAGGCGAAGAAGCCGCTGTGCCCACCCTCAATGAGCACCAACGCAGCTGGATTCTCGACGTCGGCATCCGGGGCCACGATCTTCCAAGCCTGACCAAAAAGACTGCTGCCGCCGTTTACGAGCAGGTCAAAAACGCGGCCTTCAACGCGAAGGCTTTCCAGCACGTGGTCCAGCCCCAGGACCGGGCGGAGGAAGCTCGCCTTCCCGCACTCGTCGCGGCCTGGAAGCAGAATAACCCGAAACAAGCCCCTGCCGCAGACGACGCTGATGCAAGCGACCAGGAGGAAGATGAGGGTGGACGCACATCCCTCTTACGCGGATATAGGATGGCGGGTTGGCGCATCGTGAGTGCCTCTTCTATTGAACGCTCGGCTTCCAGACACCTTCTAATGACGCGACAACCAGGCCATTCAAAAGGTCATCAGCAACAAGCGTTCAGCTGATAAGCGCAAGACCAAGGACGCCAAGACTACCAGCACTGCTGCAGCGCCCGACGCACCTTCACTCACTGACAACACCGCAGGTGATGCCTCCATCTTGACGAAGCTGTTTGGCCTCGCCGCCTACACCGGCCGCGACAAGTTTCGTGATGATCGACACGACGATATCTACGAACTCTCGAAGACGTTACCAGGCAAGAATGCGGGTGGCAGGCAAGAATGCGGGTGGCAGGTTTCGCAAAGCCGAGGCGATGCTGTGGGCAGCAGAGGATCAAGCCCAATGGGAGGCAGCAGCGGCCGACGAGGACGGCGTCGACTGGGTTGAGTAAGTTGCTTCCCTGTTCTTGTCGTGCCACCCACTAACTTGCCTTCAGACATCAACGGTTGGTGGCCAGTGGCTTCACGAGGATGGTGCAGAACCTCCATAGCAGCAAGAAGTTCCGGCCGTTCGTTGCAACGATGGCGATGGCGTGGTGCAAGTCGAGTGGCAAGTCTGTTTATTCTGGATCGTATGCAGACCACCGAACCTTGGAGCAGGTCCGAGGCCGTCCCCAACGACATCGCCGTGAGCGAAGGCTTCAAAAAGCTGAATCGCAAGCTCGTCGACGAGACCGTTACCGCCATGTGTGATTGGTCGGAAGGGCCGCTCAAAGGTAGGCGACGAAACTGTCACACTGACATATACTGAGCGCGTCCCTAGGATATCTTGCCCGCCAGGGAGGTTCTGCCAACACGGCGGCCCCGTTATTCTCCCTCAGCGCTGACGAGGTGGAGGATCAAGGCCCAAAAGTCTTGCTGCAGACTTTGACAAGTTTTTTGGAGGAATCGTACCGTACGTCCGCCATTTAGTGGTGACGGCGGGATTATTGACTGAGGCGTCACAACAGGAGCCGCGTTTGGCGCCGGAGAGATACCGTGGGCAGCCATTGCCAGCACGCCGGACAAGTTTTACGACGCCGCCCACTTCCCACTGAGCTTCGCTCCGACGGGGCTCGCCAAGTCGACGCGGGGCGAGCTGTACGCTTTGGGCAAAGCGCTGGCGATGGCCGCCGGCGCGGAGACCCCCACGCCGGTCTGCCACTCCACCACCACCGCCGCCTCCTCCTCCGCCACCGCCGCCGCCGCCGCCCCGCCCATCTCCTCCTCCTCCTCCTCCGGCGCCGGCGCCGCCCTCGCCTCAAAAGAGCGACGATGGAGACGTCGCCCCGAAACAGCGGGGCAGGAAACGAAAGGCAGCTGACGAGCTGGTGCCAGAAGACGGTGCAGGGCCTGAAGCGTCTACGTCAGGAAATGGGCGCCCGAAGAGAAACCGGATAACGCCCCAGGTAGGCCGTGACGTTGAAGTCCCATGTGCGCGCGACTGAATGCGACTCAGGATGCTGCAGCGAAGTGTGAGCAAGAGAAAATACAGGCTATGAAAGTCAAACGGCCAGCTGCAGAGCGGTAAGTTCTTGTCATTGTCTACATGCCAATCACGCTAATGAGTAATCAGCTACTTATATGTTCCCAAGAGCCCGCAGAAGCCCACGACGTCCAAGCGATACGTAGCTGCCACTTCTAAGCGTTAGAATACGGAGCTGAAGTTCCGCTAGCAAGTGAAAGGTCTCAAGGCCTGCACAAAATCGCACCAACTCAAGTCCGGCGGAAACTCAAGTGCAACGCCAGAACTGAAGACATGTCCGCACTTAAGTCGCGACTTGGTCTTCCGTTCGGCGGTGAACTTCAGTCCAGCGGGACTTAAGTATGTCTTCATTTTGCACATATTGTATTTTTACTATAGTTTATATGATCTTCAGTTCCATGATGACTTAAGTGCTGCCCAAACTTAAGAGGCGTTAACCAAACTTGAGCTCTGATTTCTAGATACTACATATACAGGTAGGCAGTGAGTTACAGGCTACTTTGATTAAACTTGAGTTCTGCAGAACTTATGAGTTCCAGAGGGATGGGAACCAACCGGAACTTAAGAGAAGCTAGTAAAGTATCTGATACGCGATGCATCCCATTTCTTGGCAAATGTTTGCACACGTTGGCTGTTCACCCACAAAGTTCTCAAAATCTGGCTTGCGAAGGGCCGGTATGGGAGCCGGAGAGGGATGATGACGGTGGCTGTATTGCCCGAGACATTGTGTTTGATGCCGACCTGAACAAGTGCGACATATAAGGGAGGCACCTTGACAGTGACGGGCGGTGCAATGATCCTGGCTAGACAAATATTTAATATGCTGGAGCTTTGCGTGGGGAGGCAGGAGCTTACGTTTCGGAGCGGGAACATGAGGAGAGATATATTTCCGTCCATAACCTTCCGCAAGGGTCTTGAGGCTATCGTTGAAGTAGACAGCGGTGGCGCTTTGAAGCTTGGGAAGGGTTCGCAACTGCCCTTCAAAAATCTCTACCGGCGGGCTCAGCGGGGAGACCGGGAATGGGGCTACACCAGTTTTTAAATGACATGATTGTGCGGAAAGGAGATATAACGTACCGGGGGTGCTCATCGGATTGACAAGAGCTCGGCCCTGAAAATCAGGGTGGACAGGCCGATCGATCAAAGGGACGAGTGCGAGGTCAGCGTTCAGAGGAGGTCGAGTGGTACGAGGAGGTCGTTCAGTCATACGAGGAGTCCCGATAGGACATTCCCAGTCAAGACAGGATTATACTCGCTGTCATCATAAGTAACCGTTAATGATGTCATTACTTCGCGACCACGTGAGCACATCTCAACCACCAACCACCACCAGATGCCCAAGGACATTCGTCGTCGACAACTGGACAGTCCCACGAAAAACCGCCTCGTTGGCGCATGGGAGGTCCATCACAATATCAGTCGTGCATGCCGTGACCAACACATTCCATACTCAACCGGCCGCGACATCATCCAGAAGTTCAAGGAGAACGGTTCAACTGCCAACAAGCCCCGCCCCGGACGCCCTCCTATCTTCTGCGCACCAGAGAAAGCCCAGATCGTCGAGATGGCTGTCGAGAATCGCCGTAAACCGTTTGCCGAGATCGGCAATGAGGTCACACCAAAGATCAGCGAGTCGACGGTGCGCAGAATCGTGGGGGAGGAGGATACAGGCGCTGCGTGGCGAAGAAGGTTCCATACCTCACGCAGAGTGCCAAAGTAAAGCGTCTGGCATGGGCAGAGGAGCGCCAGGAGATGCATCCATCAGAGTGGAATAATGTGGGCTGGTCAGATGAAGCCTATGTTTGCCTGGACGACAAAAAGGGGCAAATATGGGTCACTCGACGTCCAGGGGAGGAGCTTCTCGACGAATGCTGCGTCGCAAAAGTTCCTCAGAGTCCAATTCGCGCCATGGTGTGGGGAATCGTCACCAAAGGCATTAAAGGACCGCTTATCGTTCTTGAGTACCCCGGAGGGCGTGGCGGGGGTATGAACGCGGACCGCTACATCGAACAGGTGTTGGAGGGTGCCCTCTTACCTTTCTACCGCAAAATGAAGAAGCAGAGGCGCAAATTCAAGTTCCAACAGGACCACGCTCCCTCACACCGATCAGCCAAGACACACGCATGGCTGAAGAAACATCGCATCTCCATTTTCCCCCATCCAGCCACTTCCCCCGATGTTTCGCCCATCGAGCCCGTGTGGCCCATTCTAAAGAAGGGCCTGAGAGCCTACCAACCCCCTCCCTCCACCTATGGGCAGCTCTGCACAGCGATCTTGGACGTTTGGTCCCAAATCAGCACTGATGAAATTGATGTCTATATTGACAGGATGCCTCGTATTGTCGAGGTGGTCATTGCTGCAGATGGGGGCCATACTAAGTACTGAATGTACCTATATACATTTTATGTAAAAATACTATGTATTTCGGCCCATGAGATCAAGGTATCGGTCACTTTTGATGACAGCGAGTACAGGAATATCAGGCCCACAATTGGTCCGAGAGATAACGAAAAAAACCATTTCATTGACATTTGAGGGATCGAGTGGCGGCGCGTGGAGACGAGTGGAAACGAGTTTGAAATAAGTTGAGTGGGCACGAGTGGAAACGCGTATGAAACGCGTGAAGGATTGATGAAAGCAAGAGACGTACAAGTACAGCAAGAGCCTCGACGCGTACTCAATGCGTGGTCGATGTGTGGAAGTGCATGAAAACGGTGGTTTACACGTTACGATGCGCTTCGACGCATCTGACCCCGTGATCATTCACTGCCACTGGGGTTTTGTCCAGTAAAGGCTGGTATAGCACACAGCTATTCACGATCGTGCACAGGTTCGTCTTCCATTCTTGCACATCTATTCCTCATTCTCCGCAGACTTCGTGTCACCCAACTCGGTTCAATATAGTGCTGATCCGCAGTCCACCCTGATTCAACCACGACCTCGGCGCATTTTCTAATCAAGTTCCCACCGCGCTTCGTTTGTTCTCTCCTGTACGTCTACGGGTAGGTTCCAACTGCTCTCGATTCAAGATGCATTGCAGAACTCAGTTTTTACGCCATTCAACCTCAACTGACAGCTCTTTCAACAGCCTTGTGGATCAACGCCTACTCGGATTTCCATCAGACACGGAAAATCGGCCGACAGAACACCAACGTCGTGGAGCTTCACAGCAGCACGAATCTATTTTGTCTGCTTCTGCCCGCAACGCATACACTTGCTACTCGCACTCCACTTTCTTTCGCATTTTTCTAACCACCCGTCGTGGAAGCTACGACGCCGTTATATCACAGTATCGAGGTACTTAGTGGTACGTGTAGTTAAGTTCATCGCCGTTTCAAACGCACGGACGAACATATTCATGTTTATTGTAGTGCTTGGTTGGTTAGATCTCCATCCTCATTATATATCTGCGCGCCGCGGTTCGCGCTCGTCACCTCCAGTCGAACGTCCCCGTCAGCACTCCCAATTCACTCCGCTTCCTTCAACTCGAAGCCCCAACCCGCTCGGCTGCTCATCCTCTACTCACCATCTCCAGCGCCTCCAATTTACATTTACCTCCATCGCACGTCTGCTTTCCTTTCCAACGGCCCTCGAACACGCGAGGGATCTCAAGCTGTACTCCGTGTCGGATCATGGTCCGCACGCAACCGATCATACTCACCACATCTCCATCCGCTTTCCCAGCTCGGTTTATTCTCGCTCGGGTACCCGTGCAGATCTTCTCTTCTCTTCGCTTTGCCCCTCTTTCCGCCCCGCTGGTTCTGGATATATGCAACGCAAGGCCCGGTTCCCGATCTCACACGAAAGCCAGCGATCTCGCATTCACATTTCAGCTGATCCAGAATCCACTTCGTAGCCTTCGCCGTATCTAATGCAGCGAGAACGTCACACGGAACGATTCAACACGAGGCTTCAAGGCAATTCAATTCAACATAAGGCACGGCTCGAATTTACTCTGGGCTTGCCTTCCTTGGTTGCGATGCACCTCCGTCTATCCCAAGAAATTCTACTCCTACTCAGATGCAGCTGCCGCACCTCGTCTACGCCACCCAAGTCCTCTACAGGCCCCTCCGACTCCACCTCCGCCTCCACATCCATCCCCTCCGCCTCCAGCTCCCGCGTCGATTCGTCGATTCCTATGTACCGTAGTCGAGTAAGCAAGTATATACCACTCATCCTTACCGATATCCTCGACCTCGCGATCCACTCGAGACTCAAGACTTACTTACGATCCGATCTCCAGACTCGGACTCAGACTCAAGCCTCGGAATCGACTCGACTCGGGGCCAAGACTCGGACTCAAGACGCGGCAAGCTCGAGCTCGGTGCAAGGGCAGCACATCTCTGCAGGCGGGCGAGGCACCCTCGCTTCTCGTTCCGGCGCGGGCCCACTTCCAGGACTCGCGCGCCGAGGCCGCGCGAGACTCGGCGCTCGGCGCTCCGCAATGCGCACTCAAGCCTCAGCTCTGCGCCGCGCAAGTGCAGACTCCACGTCACACGCCGCGCGACTTCTTCACTCGACTTGGGACGGAGAGTCGGACATGGCGCACGGAAGGGATGGATGGGGAAACGGTGTATTGGCATGGGATAGGCAGTAGGTAGTACATGCAGGTATATGGGGATGCACGTGGATGTAGGTGGATGCGAATGCGAATGCGGAGGGGAGTGCAGCCCGCGGGTGGAAGCGTCTTGCGTAGGAGCAAGAGCATGAGTAAGAGAGCGTGAGGCCCGGGAGGGAGGGAATGAGGCCCGGGAGGCAGGGAGCGATGCGCCGCGGGTGCGGTGCGCAAGCAGCGCCGGAGCGACGACGGACTCGGCAGCGCGCGCGACGATGCGCACCCCGGGAGCGAGAGCGCGGACGCTGCGACGCGACTCGGGGAGACGCGCAGGGCAAGCAGGGCATGCAGACATTAAATGCGGCGGTGCCACGACAATGTGCACGGAGGGCGTGCGCGATGGGGACGTCGCAGCGAGCCCGCCATCGAGGGAGTGGACAGCGCGTCCTCGCCACGCACCGCGCGCCCTTGTCGACGAGCCACACCGCCGCGGCCTCGCCGACGTGCCACACCACCCGCGGGTAGAAGAGGGGAGGAAGGAACAAGAGCCCAAGGGACTCGAAGAGAGAAGGAAGGAAACGAATCAGCAAGACGACGCACCGTGTACTCCCGGTATCCATCCCTGCTGGTCTCCCATTAATCCCGCCGCGGCTCTTGGTGGTAGGATGGGCAGAGACAGGGTGCTGTGCGCTGAGCCGTTGTTGCCGTGGTTACTCGAGGACGAGGCCGAGGAGGGGCCGTTACACGCTGCTGTCGATGCAGGCAAGGATGGCGCGTCAGCCAATGATGACACCGCAATGATCCGGAAGTGTGGGAAGATTACGTAGTCTGCCAAATACGGATCACACAGCTGCCATCCGTCCTGTGGAACCACAGGCTGGTTGGATATCCTTCCTCTGCGTCCTGTTACCATGTCAGCATCTATCCCAGAACAAACAGGAAGCCCACCTCGCCCAAATCCCTCAACACGCCACCCGCGCGACCCTCGGGGTAGTCAGCCGATGATGTCAGCCATCAAATGGTTAATGGAACATGTTCCATTAACCAAATCGCGGACTTGGCAGAAAATTGGAAAACTGATAGCCGCCATCCTCGACCAGCCACCCCGCCGACGCCGCCCAGCATGCTCGCCGACATCGACCACGACGCCCAAGTCGACTCGGACGCCGCCACCGTCGCCCTCGCCCAAAGTTCCCTTGGTCAACCCCTCCCCGAACATCACATGGCCCACGTGATATTTTCACACTCCGGCACGTCGGCGCCACACTGGGGGACTGTTCCCCCAGACCCCCTCCTTTTCGCTGGCGCTGCATTGTCGCTGGCGCTGGCCTTCCGCTGGCACGGGGCCTTTTTCGCTGGCGCGAACCCGTTTTTACGCTCTTTTACTATTTTTTCAGCTTATTCTATGCTTTTTTGGGTCGATATCTTGCGCGGGGGAGACCCTCGCGGACCCCCCTTAACGCTCGCCGTTGGGCACACTGCGTGGGGCTTCCGCTCGCCACGAGGGCCTTTTATTATTATTATCTTTCCATAATTATTTAGCTTATTCCACCTTGTTTGAGAAAATCTTTGGCGGGGGAGGCCCCCGCCGCCTTGACGCTCACCGAAGGGCACTGCGTGGAGCTTGGGCGGGGAAAATAAAAATAAAATACAAACGCACACCGGTATTCGAACCGACGACGGCCAAAACATTACCCAAACCATGGAACCATCATCATAACCACTAGACAAAGCATCCGATGGGAGCTATGTTGCCTCAGGTTCCAGATCGGCCTAATATCTGCGCCATTTTACATGACCACCACAAGTTTTTTCCTTAACAGGAAGGAGGCACGTGATGTTCGGGGAGGGGTTGACGTGCGCCAGCTCCTCGCCCGCACCCACCCCGCCCTCGACGCCCTGCACATGCGCCTCCCCCGCGGCCACTCGACGACTCCCCGCTGCGCATCTCCGCCGTGCAGCCGCTCTCCCGCGCTCAGACGGGAGCTTAGGCATATCCAAGACCATAGGTGAGTATCGCACTTAGAGAAGCGCCTCATGAGCGACTCGACTCGCGCCCGGTAAACCCAGTCGAGGTGCGCGTCATTTGGCTGATGCTTTCTCGCCCGCCGCGAGGGCAGCGCGGGAGAAGCGTACAGCTCGGCGAGTCCTCGCGATCCAGGTGCGTGCCCAACAGGCTTCTCATTTCTAACCCAATGTCTCTGCAGCAACTTCATCTCGGCGCGGCTCGGGCATTCTAGACCCCGCCTTCATTCCGGCTCGAGGTGTCTGGTTTTACTGCTCGCTCGCCCGCTGTCGATGGAGCTCGCCACTCGCGAGTGCAGCACGGGAGGAGGAGGGTACGCCTCAGCGACTACCGGTGCGCGCCTCAGCAACTACCGGTGCGCGCCCGACACCTTCCTTATGTCTAAGCTAATCTCTCCTCGCGCGTCCGAGGCCCGAAGCGCGCGCTCGCAAGACTGCGCACCGAGTCGACCTCCCCGCGCCCACCCCGCCATGCTGGGCACTCGACTTCCGCGGGAGCGGGAATTCGCGTGGGGCCGCACGCGCGCCGTCCTTGCGGCTGCGTTTCTGCGCTCCACATGTGTTCAGCCGCAGGGCTTGCGCACCAACTCGTACCGCCCCCGCTAACGCGTCCACTCGCGCCGTCCGCCGCGGAAGTGCACGCGGACCCGGAATCCGCCTCGCAGTCCTGCACACCACCGACCGCGCGCCATTCCGACCGCCTCCTCCCTGGCAGCGCCGAGTCGTGCGCCCCAACTGCGTCGCACACGCCGCACCGCGCCGGACGAATGCAGCACCCCCCACCCGCGCCTTCTCGACAGCGCAACGGCGCGCTCGCTGCACGTGGAAGCGCCCAGCGGCAAGTCCCACGGGGCGCCACCCTCAGTGTCTCGCAAGTGAAAAGTACCGCGTTCTCGCGGCGCCGGTGCTTGAGAGCGCGGGAGTGCAACGCGACACATCTGTGTCCTCCCTCGCGCATGGTGCGGACGGAGCCGATTCGCTGCAGAGCCTCAGCAGGAGGGTGGCGTGGATTACATACATACATGCCTCGCAGTCCGCGCGGCGTCTCCTCCAAGGTCGGGCGGGAACAACGCTGCGCCGAGCTTGCCTCCGACGCTCGCGTGGAAATCACAGCGCAGCGATTCGCGCGCGCCCCGGATCCCGTCCATCTCGGGGCGCGGGGCTGCGTGGGCGGGGCGGGGATGCGCAGCACATCAGTGTCCGCGCCGAGCTCGCCTCCGACGCCCTCCCTCTCCGCGTGGAAACCACTGCACGGCGATTCGCGCGAGCTCGCGCCTCGGTTCCAGTGCATGGCGCTTCCAGAGTCTCACCATGGAAATACTTTGTGAAAGACTTGCAGACATCGTTTGCTAAATTTCTGCATCGATTCATGTCAAAATCAAAAAATCTCTGGCAGAGTTTCAATACTTACTGGAAAAAAGAAGCACGAAAACGCGTCGAGGGCGTTGGAAATGCGACTTGAGCACGTCGAACATGGCACGTGATCGGTTGATGGCGGCGTTGAAATCGGGTCGGGGGGCGTAGTTGGCGCGCATAAATAGATCGGCGTTGTCTGCGAGGGTATAATGAGTAAATTTTCAACGAAATGAAGCACGGAAGAGATGAAGGATGGATGGGGAAGGTTAGGGAAGATGTAATGTAAATATACTGGGATGACGAGGGAGCTGGAAGGAAATGATGCGCAAGGGCGGTAAAAATGGAGCGAAAGGAGTTGAAAATGGCTGGGAGGATGAAGGATGGGCATAGTAACAGCATAGACGCACCGAGAAAATAACTTCAAGTCAACTCAGGTCGGGAAAAATCGGCACCGGCGGGTCGAGCCGGTCGCGTGGGATATTGATGGCGAGATTGATGCCGTGGTTGAAACGGCGCGAGGGCGAGGTTTGAGGTGATCTGGGGGCAGATGTTAGCAACATGACATGGATACAGATGATAGAATAAACTCACCCAGAAAATATCTTGATGTCAGAGCCGGCAGGGCGGAGGAATCCGAGCCAAGTCGAGCCGGTCGCGTGCGGGATTGATGGTGAGGTTGAATTCAGGTCGACGGGGGTAGTTGGGGTATGTGAATAAATCGGTGACGTCTGCGAGGACGAAATGAGTAAAAAGTTCAACAAAATGACATGTAGGGCGGTTCAGGAGGGTCGGGGAGGATGTAATGTAAAATATAACAGTCGGGATGAGAGTTAACTTGGGAGAGAATGACGCATATGGGGAGCAGGATCAGAGTTTTGACAGATTTCTTGTGGTCCTTGTTTGACCTTGTACAAGGCCAAACAAGGGCAAAAAAGGCGCAAAAGGTCAAAAGGCCGAAAGTTTGCAAGTGAGGTCGGGATTTTCACAAGACGCGGAATAAATCGGACGAAACAAGCGCACAAGGTGACAAGGTCAAAATTTTCAAATATATTTTTGTAGACTACGGTTACGGAACGACTACGATTTTGATCAGTAATGGAAGCGGGGCCAAAAAATTGAGTCCTCGATGGTCGCGCTGCAAGAAACCGGTTAGGATAGACTCTCGAGAGTGACAGCCGTGACTTACCTCGTTCAGGGGCTGCTGGGGACATACATATGCTCGCGGACTCCATCGAGAGTGTTGGCCTGAGGAGAGGCGGGCTCGTCGTCATCCTCCGCAATCGTAGCGCCGCAGGCCTTGAGGACAACTTTCCAGCGAGAGGGAGTGAAGTTCTTGATGCCCTTCACGTATCCGCCAACCACGGTCCCGAAGTGCGATGAGGAGAAGTCGAGGACGATGTTCGTGGCACGTTCCCCAGTGGAATGCAGCTTGTAGCCCCGCTCGACCTGCCGAGAACATCAATATATATCTGTGCCAGCGGGTGAGAGACTTACCGCGGCTGCTGCCAACGCTAGCGCTCCGATGGGAAGGGTCGAAACGTCGGCACGCTGCTTCCCATCTACGGTGATTGGGATGATGCGAAACTGTTCGCCTTTGATGTATGGCTTGATAGTCGTAACAAAGACATCTGACTCCATGAAGCCACCTGGTTTCTAGAAGATATGAGCTTCGGAACGGCGCGGAGGATAACCAGTATACTATATAGCCCACATCCCTGGAACGGAGGGTACAGCTCGCCGGGGTTGGGACCTTGAATAGTGCCGGCCCGTTGGGGCGTAGAGCATACTCAGCGTCGGCGCGGACCACCTCGTGCAGGCGGGAGCCGGGAGTGGGCCCAGCGAGGGAGCCATAGTACTTGATGCCCTCGAATCCTTCGTTGACAGCCTTGAGCCCGGCCTTCCTGATTAAGGAGCGCCGTTCCGCGATGCGAGCGACGGCCTGCAAGGAGTTAAAGATGATGGCAATGACGGAGATCTGTGACATACCTTCGCGCAGATGCAGTCTGCCCATTCAATCACCCACTCATTCCGTGGATACAACTCATCCAAGACGTCCTGAAGGACCCCGACCGTTTCCCCCCCCGGTTTGTCGACATCGAAGCCGGTGGTCGCAAACGCCATCGGGTCCTGGACCTTAGTGAAAGCACGGTAGATCGCCGGTAGGTACCTGCTCGCCCAAGTCTTCGAGAGAAAGGCCGGCAAACCCTTGACATCGGCATGGCTGGGCGGCGTGAAACTGAATGTACCAGACGACTCAGACTTGAGAGGGGGCTTCACCACTACTGCTCTAGCCCTGCCGGCGGTCGTGGGCATGGCTGTCCGTCCGAGGTGAAGGGCCGGTATCTTCGACGGAGCTGTCGTCGACTTGCGAGGCTTGTGAACTGGGGCGCTGCTTTTTGCCGGCCGTTTTGGGACCCTTGTTGGTGTATCTTCCTCGTCGGAGCTGCCGCGGATGGTTACAAGCTGCCCCCAGCTCGTTAACAGTATGGAGGTAAAGATAACAAGGATGGCTCACCTCATTCTGGTGTATGATCGGCTGGGACTCATTGCCCTCGGGACGTGTTGCTCTCGCATCAGAGTCCTCCAAACCGCCCAGTGCTGGGCTCGGGGGAGGGCTGTCAGCCTTCGCTGCGTTCACCTGGGTCCAGTGTTTCGACACGCCAGCTTTCTTGGATGCCGCAGCTGCGTCGCTGACAAGTACGGCATTATACACGTGTGACCAAATCAGGCGATAGAAGCTCACCTGTTCTGGATTCCTCTCTTCAGCGCTCCTGGATCCTTGTTTTTCGCTGCTTGCGTCAACTCCTTAGCAGAGTTTTCGATCGCTGCCCGTGTCTCTCCCCTCGCGGGCTTGGTAGGTTTCTTCACTTTCGGCGCAACAGCTTTGGTCTAAAAGCAGTCAAGTCAGTTCTTGTCGCAAATCATACCAGGAAAATACACGCACCTTGGGCTGGTACTTATCGTCGGAGAGGTGGGCCTCATCGTTATCCACGCAGTTGAACCCCTCCTCAGTGAGCTCCAGAATTGGTTCCTCATCGTCAAGATCCATGTCGTTGTCCGTCAAATCCCCGATGGTGAGAACACTGTTTTCCTCTGCCTCTGCCGCTTCTTTATCTTGTTCAATAGCTGCCTCGCGACGTTGTACCTGAGCAGCCACATCAGCAGCCTTCTGGGCTTTTTCAGCTTCAACCGCTTCATGTGTGCGTTTGGTCCTCGGTTTGTCCGGGTTGCCGGGCTCCTCGGGAGCTGCTGTTCGCCTGGAACGTGCGGAGCCTTGTTCCACGGGCAGATCCACCGCGGTGCCAACTTCCTCGATGTCGAGCTTCTGTTTTTTGCGGCCATTTGCTTTCGGCTTCGGGGAGGTATCAATGGGAGATCTCTTGTGATTTTTACTGCCTCTGGGCCGCCCGCGCGGGCGACCAGTACCACCGGACATTGACGAAGGATGGATGAAGCGAGAGTCTTTTTTTTTCCTGGACCTAACGGGCACGTGTCTTATCTCTCGCCCGCAAATTTGACCAAGTCCCTCTTCCTTCCAGTCTTTTCAATGCCGCACGGAGTCGCCTTCACCTGCCCCGAATGCACCCGTAATTTCGCCACTCCCCACGGCCTCAAGTACCATCGAAAGCACGCGCATCGCCAGTTTACTCCGGCATCAGAGGGAGAAGACGAAAACACATTTCAGTCGGATTACCACCCGCTCGCAAACGGTCACTCCTGTCTTATTCTTTCTATTCCGTGCCTCATCCAGTTCCAGGGCTTCCGTGCACTGCCGATGGTCAATACCTCCCGCCACATGTCGGACCGCCGCCGCCGCCAGCCCCACCCGTAGATGGCCTTGATCCCGACGCTTGGGAGCCCTTCAGCTCAAGGGTAGAATTCGACTTTGCAGAGCATCACTTCTCTGTCATACAAAGCTCGGGCACCAACATCAATACCGCCCTCGATCTTTGGGCTGCCTCGGGGATGGAATTTGGAGGCACGGCGCCATGGAAAAATGCGGCCGATCTAAATGCCACCATTTACAGAATCCAGCACGGAGATGCACCCTGGACAACAAGCTGTATTCGCTATACCGGCCCTCTACCCCCCGGAGCCCCGCCGAAGTGGATGACACAAGATTACGAGCTCTGTACTCGGAATCTCCGTGATGTCCTGCATAATCAGCTTTCGACCCCGACCTTCAAGGACCATGTTGACTATGTCCCCTATTGGCAATTCAATCATGATGGGAAGCGGGTGTGGTCAAATTTGATGTCGGGTGACTGGGCGTGGAAACAAGCTGTATGTCTTTTTTCTCTCTCCATCGACCCACACTGACAGTAACACAGAATCTCATCACGCAAGACCCGCGAAACCACGGCTGTGCCTACGTCCCCGTCGTCGGAGGCAGCGACAAAACAACAGTCTCCGTCGCAACTGGGCATCAAGAATATTACCCCGTGTATGCTTCACCGGGTATCCTTACGGGGACCGCACGCCGTGCTCACGGTAATGGGGTTCTCCCTGTCGCTTTTTTGACCATTCCCAAGAGTACGTGGTCTACTTCCCTATACTGCACATTTATTCATATGATATAGCGAGCAAAAAACATCGGTCCAAACCGGCATATCAAAAGTTCTGTCGGCAGATGTACCACGCAAGCTTGGCGTACGTATATGCCCCACTAAAGCCGTACATGGAGACCCCCGACATCGTGAAGTGTCCGGATGGCCACTTCCGCCGCATTGTGTATGGCATCGGGCCGTACATTGCAGATTATCCCGAACAGGTGTGGCTCGCAGCTATTGTTCAGAACTGGTGTCCCAAGTGTGTCTGCCTCTCACATCTCCCGGGATACTTGCTGAATTTACCACCAGGTGTGATGCGCACCCAGACCATCTCGATGCAGCTGGTGCTCGTCTTCGGACCCAGACCAAAACTGAAGCCCTTATCCGGTGTTTTGACCCGGGTATTCTGTGGGATGAATATGGGGTCAGATGCGACGTGGTGGTACGTGGCTTCACTGGCATTCCAAGCATGACCTGATTCTTGCATCTAGCTGTTCACCGCGGGCTTTCCCCGTGCTGACATTCACGAAGTTCTCTCTTCTGACCTTCTACACCAGGTCATCAAGGGGACCTTCAAGGACCACATCGTCACCTGGGTCAACGACTACCTGCATCTCGAGCATGGTGAGAAGCGCGCCTTGGAAATCATCCAAGACATTGACCGACGGTAAGGAGATTGACTTACCGTTACTTGCTTTCCTTGACACATTGCGGGGGTAGGATATCAGCCGTACCCGAGTTCCCTGGCCTCCGCAGGTTCCCTGATGGGCGCGACTTCAGCCAGTGGACCGGCGACGACTCAAAAGCGCTCATGAAGGTGTGTGTTTATATGTGTTTGTCCTCGCCGGATTGGGATTGACACGAAATCCCAAAGATTTATCTCGGTGCTGTGGCAGGCTACCTCCCCTCCAACATGTTCAAATGCTTAGCCGCGCTTATGGAGTTCTGCTACATGGTCCACCGCAATGCCATCATGGCAGACGACCTGCCCAAGATTCAAGGCGCGCTCGACCGATTTCATCAATATCGGGAGATTTTCATCCAATGCGGCGTCTGCGGCGACATCTCTCTACCACGGCAGCATTCCCTCGTTCATTACATCCCCGGTATCCGTCTCTTTGGCTCACCAAATGGGCTATGCTCGTCGATCACGGAATCCAAGCATATCAAGGCAGTCAAGGAACCCTGGCGACGATCTAGCCGCTATAATGCACTCGCGCAGATGCTTCTCACATTAATATGCCTCGACAAACTCGCTGCTCTCAAAGCCATCTTGAAGCTGCGTGGTATGATGACGGGCACGACGTCCTCGTACACGGCCGCCGTTCTCGCTGGTGTACAGCCGCAAATTAGCGCTGCTGTGGCGGCTGCTCCAGATGATGAAGATGAGGACGACGACGATGCGGTTGTCCATGGGCCGAAGTCGTTGTCCGATATCGAGCTAGCTCCCACCCCGCGTATATTTTCTTCCAATCCCTGTGTCGCGAGAGGCTGACAGATGGTTATGTTTCTAGAACGAAGATATCCCCGAGCTCTGCTTGCTCTGGCTGCGCACATCCACCAACCCCAATTCCCCGGCCTCTTCCGTCGCTTCCTTCATGAAGAGCTTCATGGGCCACCAGACATCAATCTCCCGCCCATCCCCATCGACTCGTGCCCCGTATTTGCCGGTCGCATCACCGTACATCATTCCGCCATTGCCCTATTCTACGCGCCGAGCAATCTAGGTGGTGCTGGTGGAATGTACCACGAACATATTCGCTTCAACCCCAGCTGGCATGGCTATGCGCGGCGCGACACAGTTCTGATTGATGTCGGAGCCCCGATCATGAGCGGCATTGTCATTGGCCGTGTCCTCCTGTTTTTCTCGTTTGGCTTCGCTGAGAAGCTCTATGAGTGTGCACTGGTCAGCTGGATCGTCCCTGTAGGGAACACACCTGATCCCGACACGGGAATGTGGGTCATTGAGCCTGAGCGCCAACGCGGCGGGGCACTGTCCCTGGGCATCGTCAATGTTGATGCCATTGCTCGCGCCGCTCACTTTATCGGTGTTTATGGTACTGCTGTGTTACCTGAAGACTTTCATTTCTCTAGTTCACTCGATGCCTTTGATAACTACTTTCTTAATCCATACACAGACCACCACATGCACGAGTTCCTATCTAATCTGTAATGTACTGTACTTATTATTTAAATTATATTACCTTGTCTACTTGCGACCTTTTTGAGCTTGTGGGCTTGTTGACAAGCCCACAAGGTCAAAAAGGTCACCAGAAATTTGTCAAATGGCTGATGGACAGAGATGATGCATACCAAACTCGACCAACTGGCGCTCCATATCTTCGTCAAGAATGTCGACCGCTGGAAGACCATAGAGCCACTCGTACTCATCGTAATCCTCTTCCTGGTCGCCCCAAAACCCGTCCTCGCTGTCCCTCTCACTCCCGAGATCGGCATCCATGTACATCGCTGCATCGGCATCCTCCTCATCTATTTCCTCCACTGTAACACGATAGCCATTGAACCATACGCCCGCACGAGCCACAGCGATCGCAGCGGCCGCAGTGGTCGCAGCTGTCAGCTGACCAGGTCGTCATCGCAGATGCAATCGAAACTGCTCTGGCCCGGTCAAAAGCATGCGCACTGCATCCATTCATGTCAGACAAAGGAGTGGGTTTGTGAACGGGCAGACGCACCGCTCGATGGCCTCTAGCGGTAGGAGCTTGATCCCGGTCTCCCGATTTGTAGCAACATTGGCGCTCTCGACTAGGTTGGTGTGGCTCGGAGTTTGGCCCCAGAAGCCGGGTGGGAACAGCGAAAGCGATTCGTTGTACCCGGGGAGAAGCCAGGAGTATTGAATTTTGTGCTTGTACCAGTCTATAGAAGACAATTAGTGGCGATGCGAGAACCCAAGCATGAAACAGACCTCGTAACTTCTTGTTCTCATGGTCGCGGCAGAAGGTGTGCCACGCCTCGATGTCATCCGGGGAGGTAAAGCCCCGGATGCGATTGAGGTAGTCGACAGTCTCTTGACCGACCGCGGGGACGAGGCTGTCCGTGGATCTAAGGAAGAATATGAGTTATAAGCTATTTAGAGAAGATAGGAGGCGCACCGTGTAAAGTGTACACTGCATAGCTTAACCACGTAGCGTACGATAACATCCGGGTCAGTTTCCGGATGACGGCCTTTGATCAACTTGAGGAGGGCCAGAGCAAAGCCCTGGACCTGCGCGGCCTCCATGTCGAAGTGAATAGAGAGGATGTTCCCCTCCAGATCGAAGGCCTTGAAGCGCACAGGCTGCCCGGTGACCTTTTCGATAGCCATGAAGAACCCATCGAAAATGTACATGAATGCCTGCGTGGTGGACTTATTGCAGTATACACGCGATGCCGTTAACCCTTCCAGCATATTAGTACCTCGACTCACTCGAGATGGTGCGACACTTACTTTCACGAGTACCATCCCGCCAGCCACACAGCAACTTCCCACTCATTCAAATCACCGACGAGTCGCTTGAAGGTAAAATCGGGTACCAGGTAGCGTACTTTATGTATCTGCGGCGCGAGTTCGGAATCCAAGCAGACAGCGAGCTTCAGGGGGCCTTCCATCCGAAGTACATGTATGTACTGCTGATCGGTAGGTAGCGCAAGGTCTCGCTCGTACCGATCGAGAATTCCTAACAGCACTCAGAATGCTGACCGTGCGAGCTGGCCTGATAACCCACCTCCCCACAGGAGACCCTGTGGCATACTAGCCTCCCTGCTGCTCAGTACAGCATCACGCAGCTTACGTGTATTGCGATATGCGACATGCTTTACTGATAAGTCCGTCTAAATGAGAGCACGGGTGGTGTTAGCTGAATCTCATGTTAGTACAGATGATGGAATAGAAATTGGAAGGCACCGACAATTATTGAGCCTCCCGCCGGTAGTCCCGAAGGTGCCCATACCCTCTAGGCACTTGGTAAGATCCTCCTTCGCCTCCGCCCCTGGTATCTCCATCGGCCAAGGAGGATGAGAATGACGACCACGGAAGATGACAACAACCATCGGGTTATCATTGTCCTTTGAGGTGTAGACAATTTTCTGTGCGGGGCAGGGGCGCACAACCATTTTCCCCACCACCAATTCGCCATCACGGAAATGGGTGTGTGCTGTAAGCTGCATGAGAACCGACTACGCGATAGTGATTGAAACATACGACAGTGTTTGAGTTTTCCATGCCGCGGATGAATGAAGTGGGCACAAGAGTCGGTGTCGTACTCGCTCACATCGTCAGAAGCGATGGCCATGCCCGCCATATATTTAGCCAGGACCTCCTCGTCGACAGTAGAGGGGAGAGCCGCATACCACCGTCGAACTGCTCTCCCATTCGCCACATGGAACAGCCGATGAATTTAGTCTTCCCGTCGTTGGAGGGACCCTGCGTGGATGTCAGTCTGTATCACACAAAAGGAACACGGGAGAGAGGCTTACATCACGCAAAGATTTCAGAACAGCGCGGCCTGTACAGCCGGCCTTTGTGCATTTCAAGTTCTTGACAATACGGAAGAAGCTGCGACGAATTTGATCAGTCTGCAGATAGCAAGGTGCTATGACAGACACGTACCTCGCGGTCACAGCAATAGACGTCCCCGAATCGTTCTCGTTCTGCTCGAGGTCCCGCACAAAAATCTCTTGCATGAGCGACATATCCAGATCAGTGCGTTCATAGTCTTGGGGGATGAGCCTGGTATCGAAGAACTCACAGCGGAGGCCACCGTTACAGTCATGGCTGGAGCGGCGAGCAGCCAAACCACCGAGAATGATGAGCTTAGGCTCTCGTGTGGTACTCCCGTTGGTGCCTTTGCCCCACGAGTCTTGGTCCTGCCATAGCACAATTAATTGTGGGAGGACAAGGACATGTACACTTGTCTCACCTCTACTTTCAGATATGAATCGAGACCTTCTGCACGGCCAGTGAATGTCTCGTTGCGTACGACGGCTTTAACAGCGTGAGACATGTTGAGGATAAATGCGATGTCGACTTTTGGGGGCCAACGGTCAGGGACCTTCTGCAACTCGACCACACCCGCTACACTCTCCTTCTGTGTGATGGAGATGCGGCCGCCCTTTTTGAGAACGACGGTGACTGGAGACGAAGACTCATTGGAAGAGGAGGGCGCGGGAGGGACGGCGTCGACTGTGAGCTCTGGCTTGATTGATACATGCTTGACACATTTTTTCGGTGGCAATGGCTGAGGTGCGGCGGAGTCTGAGTCTGAATCGGAGATCTCGATGACCTCGGCCGAAGCGTGGCGTTTGAGGGGCTTCGGATTGTCAACAGGCCTCGGATGATCGACGGGCCTCAGATTATCAACGTTCAGGGGTTCCAGATTGTCGAGCAGACGCGTAAATCTTTTGAATCCTCGGGTTAGGCAAGAAGACCGAAAAAAAAGGAAATGTACGTGTCTTTTCGCTTCTCATCGCTGGCTTCACGTAGAAAATGGCTATAGGTATCCAGAATAACCCATTTGACCCGGTTTGACGCGCTCCAGTATGGATGGACATCAAGGCTCGGTGGAAGGTCTGCATAATGTCAGAATCACCACCTTAGCATGGGGCACTGATACATCAGCCATCGCTAATCGCCTAGCCACGATGATATATCAAAACCGCTGCCTTAGAGCTCTGCATGATGTATCAGCGCAGCGTCTCTGTAGGTGTAATATAATATATTCTTGGGCCTCCCGGCGTCGTCGCAGCCCCCCCGACGTCGTCGACCACGACGATCAACATATTTCAGTGTTTACATAATCACTGGCCGAATTAGGCACATGACACCGAGCTACGCTCGGCGTCGTCACGTGCGACGAGTAAAAAGATCTTTAAAAAAAACTTAAAAATACAGAGAAAAAAGGCAGTGCTGCGCGCTGTGATAAGGACCGC
The DNA here is from genome assembly GCA_029204335.1 of Mycena vulgaris. Lineage (NCBI taxonomy): Eukaryota > Fungi > Basidiomycota > Agaricomycetes > Agaricales > Mycenaceae > Mycena > Mycena vulgaris. Next base: position 154,351 of record JARGYA010000165.1, read on the forward strand.
GGTGCTACGGGTGTGAATGGGATGGTATTCAGTTGGTAGCTTGGTCGTCCTCTAGGGGGTGATACAAATGAAATCCGGTTAGAGGAAGTGGTGGATCAGCGCTCTGGTGGTTCCGGTTGGTTGGCACTTGGGTGAACGTGGGATGGTCAACACAAAATGGGGTAAAAGGTGGAATATACTCGTCAGGCTAGCTGTTCCCTAGCTTCCAGAACTCCTAAAGCCTTCTACTTCGTCTCTAGTTCAACACCTTTCCCCGAATGTGCGAGGTGTGAGCTGAGATGCAGGAATCTGCTGGTCGAGGAGGGCGGTGAGCGCGAGCTTCAATGAAGAGCTGCAGTGGGGAGGAAGGTAGAATGTCTGAAGACAAGCGTGAACTGTAGTGGTGGTGATCAACTCTGTATTGGCTAGGCCAGGTACACAGGGAGGGAAGAGTGGGGGAAAACCACTGCCCAAGAGGAAATTGATAACTACTGTGTCTAAAATGTGTCCTCTTTTATACCATTTCTCTCTGCACAGCCTCAAGGCGCCCACTACATGTGCTACTTGCCTCGAGGCAGGTGTGTCCATGTGGTCGGTATTGGCGTCTGGGCGAACACGAGAGCGAAACCGAATATTTGCACAAACGCGAGCTGCCAATTTGAATTTGGAGGTCAACTTGGTCAAATGCGAGGGTCTAGACCGTAAGGAGTGGACACCCTGTTTCATGGTCCAGCCGTATATGGGGTGTGGGCTCCCGCGATGCGTCGGTGCCCTTGTTTCGGGGGTACAAAGTGGTGGGGATGCAGCGTTTGACCAGAGTTCTCTATACGCGCTACACCGCGAATCCCACTTATTTCACACCGTAGCAACGCGGTCCTTATCACAACGTCGTCCTGAGATCTCAATGAGTGGCAGCTCGACTCCTGGCTCACTTTTTCTTTGGGGTGCTACCTCCTGCTGCCTAGAATGGAATTCTAGTATTCTGCCATCCCCTGGACCCAGTCCGGATACTTAAGTTCTCGGAGGTTCTCGGCCATCAATCCCGATGTGGTCCACACAGCCCCACTCCCGCCCCTAGTCACGCAGAGCTAATACATTAAATATCCATTGCCTAGCTGGCGCCAAATTCATCTGCTTGCCTTAGGGTCTTGCTCCTTCCCCTTGCCAAAAATTCATTGGTCAGCAGTTTATCTTGGGCAGGACTTGTGTAGTGCAGCTGCGCACTCTGGCATGTACTAAATGTACTGCCAGCTCAGCTGCGATATCTCCCGAGGTCTTCCATCATTCTACCATCCCTCTACCAATTTTCTCTACATCAATTCTACCCAACGTCTATGCAGTCTCTCTGGTAGATATTGATCCCAACACACTCCAAGCTCTCCCCTCCTCCTTCACGCTTTCCCTCTATGCATATGCAGCTCCATGTATAATAATGGCCCCTACAGCTCCTGTGCTCAGCCTCCAGCATCGGGTCCCTTCTTACAGCGCGCGAGAGAAGACAAGACACGGTGCATTGAGAGAGATCTTCCTGAATACATATATGTTTCATCACCGGGTAGTATAGGCGCACAAAGGCCATACACAGATCCACATACGCGCGGTGCGTTGACCATCCAATCTAACCCTCTGTCTGTGACAAGTATGCTGTGGTTTGTGTGATGCATGGGAACATGGAGGAGGTCCGACAGAGGGTGCCGAATGTGGATGGGCAAGGAATAACATATGAGGGGAAGCCGACTGAAACATCAGCACAAGGAGACAGATAGACAGGGTCGGGGCTTACATTCAATGAAGGTGACTTTGAGACAAGAACCAATGGGTGCGCCACATGAGGAAGCGCATTGGGAAGTTTAGCAAAGACATCAGATTGGTGAAACATAAATGCAGGGGTGTGAGAAAGACGTACATTAGTCCAGGCAACTGGAACCAGGACTCGAGGGAACCTTTGTACTTGGTACGTATGTGGGGCTATGTGAAGGAAGCCTGCGGAGAATATTAGCTCCGTGGGCTCAATGCGAAGTGCTAAGAATACTCGCCACAGAGATGGCCGTGTTGACGGCGGCTTGGAAGACGAAGGAGGCGGAGATGATGCTACACCAGGTAAGGTCGTCATAATGTGCAGGGAAGCCTGCACAGGAGGTTAGTTCCATGGGCTCAGTGTGAAGTGCAAGGAATACATACAAAAGTGAGGTCAAAGTGAGGTCATGTCGAAGGTAATTTGAAATACGACGAAGCGAGCGGGGGCGGGGAAGCTGCGCTAGGGAAAGGTCGTCAGGATTTGCATGGAAGCCTGTGCAGATGGTTAGTTCCATGGCTTTAATGGGAAGTGTAAGGAATGCCCACCACAAAGATGGCCATGTCAACAGCAATGGAGGGGGGAGCGGGGGACGATGCTACACAAGGTATAGATAGGTCATCAGTACATATGTGTAAGGAAGGCTATGTAGAACATGAGATCGATCAGATGAACGGAGAATGAAAGGAATACCTATTCAGGTGTGGACGACCAAAATGCCAGCGCAACGAGACTGATGAGACAGAAGCAAGACCGGAGAGTACTGAAAAGGGAGATACTATGTATTTGTTGCATGAGCACAGGGAATCCGAGCAAGTTTGGACGCTTCACTACAGTTTTTCAAGGCAACTGGGTATGTTTCTTGAAAGCGACTCTGTTGATGACATCTTATGCCAGTGACACCGAGAATGTGAACCAGAACCAGAGGCCTACTTTTGGAACACTGGGCGCATCCCACATGTCTACCCAGAAGCTCAGCACGTCGGACTGGTCAAATAAATGCCAGAGGGATGCTGACCAGCCTCAAATCGTCAGGTATCCAGGAAAGGAGCGGCAGTCAGAGGAGAGTCCAAAGGTGATGACATCTGCAGCCTCAAGAATGGTGGTTGTCGGAACAGGTGGCCAGACACAGCAGTGGGCGCGAACCCACTCAGCAGGTGGGGTGAGATTGCAGGATGCCAGACCAAACAATCCCATTTGGGACAACGCTCCGAATCCGCTAGACCACTACTTGAATCACTCACCCCACACGCACCCGGCCGATACACAATCTTTCATTATGCGGTCTATGCTAGCTTTTGACTCCTCTGCATATCATTGTCCTGACTTTAGTGTTGCCACGGCTCGGCTCAGCTCGGCTGAGCCACCAAGCCAAGCTAAAAATAAGCCAGCGGTAGCCAGCCGACCAAGCCATGGCTGAGCCGTGGCTTGGCTGGATTTGGATAACTTGTGGATTAGTAGTGTTTAATACATTCTATAGCTCTTATGTGGCTATTAGAGCTCTGAAAATGCTCCGTGTAACATTTTCTCTACTTATTTGGCGATGGTATCGTGGTTTTACAACAGTATCACATAAGGTCACATAGCGTGATGTATGTGACATTCTCACCCAATTTCTGTCAATGGAGCAAATTCTTGCGTGGACCACCGTTTCTGCTGGTGGTCGAGACAGGCGGCCAGATACCGCAGTGGCACCAACCCACTCAGCAGGTCAAAAGACAGAAGTTGAGGGTGCAGGATGTCAGACCAAACAATGTGAGTCATTATCTATCTCCGATCTTTCTGGCCTGTTCCTGGCCTCTCTGTATCTATTTATGTTGTGATAAGGACTGCGTTGCTACGGTGTGAAATAAGTGGGATTCACGGTGTAGCGCGTATTGTCCTCTAGGGGTTTTATCGGAGGGAGTCCTAGGATGAGGTAGTGGCACTTGGGGCGAGCACGTGTGGTTCCGATGTGTTTATACCCAGGTTGGGTGCTGTGTGGTAAGCTGCAAAGAACGGTCTAGAAGGTGAAATACTTGTTCAGGTAGGTCAGTGGTGAACAGTGACGCTTCTGAACCCTAAAGCCTCTGCTTCTTCTCTACTCCGATGCTTTCCCCTTTGTGCTGGGCGAGGGAGCGAGGTGATGGATCTGCCAAGTGGGAGACTCCGCAGACGGCTTCAACGTCGACAAGGATACGGTGTACGGTGAGTGGGGTCGCTTTGGTACGCTCGGGTGGTTGTAGACGATTTGCCAGATGAACCTTCACAAGGTTCCCACTACTACAAGACGGAGTGTCTGCGTAGGAAGGTGTGTGCTTGGTGAAGGCGACGAGGATGAGGAGAGCGAGCTCTGAAGAGGAGCTGCAATGGGGGAGGAGAGTAGAGTGCCTGAAGACAAGCATGAACTGGTGTGTGATCAACTCTGTATTGGATGGGCAAGGTACACAGGAGGGGAAGAGTGGGGGAAAACCACTACCCAAGAATTGACTGACTACTGCAGACTTTTCATGGGGCTTTTATACTTATCGCCCTCGCACAGCCTCCGGGCCCCGTTACCATGTGTTCCCTCTTTCCAGAACGTCCACATGTTGTTGGGAGACCGAATCCCTGGTGGGTACGAGGAACAGAACCGATGTTTTCGGACATTTCGATTGTATCCCTGGTGGGAAGGCCGTTCTCTGGAGAGACAAACCTTGAATTTGATCAAGGGAGCGACCCTCGTTTCAGGTTCGTGCCCAGAAAGGCTGAATCCTCCCGCAGGCTGTCGGGCTGTCGGTATGAGGTGCAAATGAGCCCGAGATGTCCGCGGTTGCAAGTCTACTCGCTGGGGATTCATATCTCTGTCGGGTATGGGCGTGAATAGAGTGTGCATAGTCCATGCTTGCGCTGCCAGAGCTCACGTGGTGACCGTGAGTCGTTGTGGTGTGCGTCCCCTGCGGGGAGATGGTCCGAGTGTGCTTGTCCCCCGAGGGATACAACTTGAGCGGTCCTTCCCCCGTGGGATTGGTATCTGGGAGTTCTGTGGCGTGGATCGCCGCTGCGTGCGAGGTCGATGGGAATAAATGGAGCGCATAGGAAGGTCATGACGAAGGTCCGTGGTGCTGGGTGGGTCGAGTTGGTACAGGGGGCGGGTCTTTCCCATGGGGGATTGGCCTCCAAAGCTTCTGTAGCGTGGATTGTCACTGTGTGCGAGGTGAATGGGGTCGAGTAGAGTGTCGAGGATGGTCGTGGCGAAGTGTTGCGTTGCTGGGTGCGTCGAGTTGGTGCAGAGTGCAGCTCGTCCCCCGTGGGTATTAGGTGTATCCGCATGTGGCTTCTTGCTGCTTCCCAATGAGGAAATTGGTCTTTCTTTGATCGAGACACGCTGTCATCCCCGTCGTGTCGGTGCTGCTGCGCGAGGGCATACACAGGGCGTATCCGGCCCTCACACCGCTTGCTCTAGGGCACTCTACTCTCTTCCCACACTTGCAGCTCCTCTTCAAAGAGCTCGCGCTTCATCATCCTCGAAAGCCTTACCTGTGCACACCTTCCTACGCAGACACATCGTTGTGCAGTAGTGGGAACCTTGTAAAGGTCTACATAGCAAATTGTCTACGACCGCAAGGACGTACCTAGCAACACCATTGCCGTACGACCAACTCTTGTCGACGTTAAAGCCACCACGGAATCCCCGACTTGGAGGATTCACGTGTTCAGTCTCTCGCCCAGCACCTAGGGGAAAGGCGTTGAACCAAATCAAAGAGGAGACTTTAGGAGTTTCAGACCGTTCACCACTGACCTATCTGAACAAGTATTTCTATATTCTAAACCATCCATTTTGTTAACCACACAGTTCCAACCGAGTACACCATCCGGACCAACCTACCTGTTTCTCCACTGCCACCCTCTCTAAACTAGGAACCATCCAATATAACCCCTAGAGGACGAACACAGCTACACTGCGAATACCATCATCATTTCACACTGTAGCACCACGGTCCTTATCACAGCGCGTCATTCGTACATAGCCCACAGCTTACGGTTTGTGTGCATCAGACGGCCAAAGAAGTGCAATCAAAGCCTCTTGTCTCAAACAACCATGAGCAAACCCAAGTCGAAAAAAAAGAAGCCCGTGGACGATGACGCGCCATATAGCCCGACCTTGGAGAGGTAAATTTCGAAAGCCGGGAAGCCGGGTGGGAGAAATAACTGACAGCAACATAGGAACCCCGATCCGGAGGCCAAAGCGCAGAGGCACCGTGAAACAGAGCGGGCATATTACAGGAGGTACGTATCCTAAATATGATCTCTAGTAACCCTGATTAACATGTTCATAAGGCATCCAGAGATTCGCGAGAAGAAACAAGTGCAAATGGCGGAGAAGAGGTATGTGAAATATAAACATGGCTAGGTAATTAATGGTCCCACTATCAGAGCCGCCATTCGGGCGAGGTGACATCAATGGGACCCTCCCAAGAAGATAAAGCCGCAGCTGCCACCGAGCCTTTCCCCTGGGCCAGACGAACAGCTCAACTCACAAGTTTGTGGAATGACGCCGCCAAGTCCGGGGTTACCTGTCCGTTCTGCGAGCCGCAACGACGTTGCGAGCCCCGGGGATAATTCCGCAACCGAAGATGTTGCCAGGCCGCAAGATGCTGTGAGTGTTGGTTCTGCAACTTCGGCAGAGCGCCTAGCCGTGATAATTCTAGCGGGGATGGCTCACCAATGACTGGTGACGGCGGCCGGTATTATGGAAGACAACACACACTCACTCAGGTCATTCCCCATTCGACTCAGGTACATTTTCATTGGATACGGTGGATATGTTTAACAAGATATTAGTTCATGTGGTGATGAGGAAGATTCAATCCTTGCCAAGGCGATGGAGCTCAGCTCGATCAGGTGCACAAGGTTTTTATTGAGAAGGGATACATGAACTAAGCTATTATTATTTTTAGTTCTTCCGAACTGGAGCACGCGGTGCATGATGCTGCTCAGACGCACACACCTGATGCACCAGGTGCCTGCGGATCAACCAGGGCAGTTCCTCTCCTTGCACAGGCACCGGTTGCGATGGTGGAGCCGGCGGGATCACGGTGGGTCTTGGAGCCGACTCGGGAAGAGGCAGATCATTGGGCCGACAACCTGTATCCGGAGTGCCCCGCACACTCACAGACCATCAGCAGGCAGCGATGGCTGGATATTTGCACCTGGGAGGGAGCAGTCGCAGCACACCACGATGAAGAATGGGATGGGGCGGGACACCTGTTTACAGGGAGCTGATGAGTATGGGCGTAGATTACTGTGAATCTAAACATGATGCACAGGGATCAGACCGGATCGACATTGATGAAGTTTTGCATTTTCGGACTACCCACGCTCGACAGCGCTAGGGTCACTAGCACTGGCGTCATTTACTTGCTACGCGTAACAGATCTTGATGTAGAAATAAGTATTTGAATGTAGTCACTTCCCCATGCAGTCAGAAAATGTACTGTGGAGAAAAAGAAGAAGGAACGAATTTATTCACGGCACGAGCGATCTATTACAGTAGTACTATGGCACCATGCACGGGGGACGAGGAGCTATGGAAGGAATTTATCAACAAGAGTCGTGGATTAGATAAGAAGGAAACTCACACTACTGGGAGTTCGCCGCTGGTACAGCCGCTGCGGGAGCGGGAGCAACAGCGACCTCGTTCCACTTCTGGACTTGACCAGCTTGGTGCTTGTATCGGTAGAAGTTGAGTGCCTCTTGACGGCTGCTCTTCTTCTGGAGGAGCTGGTTGGGGATTCCACGGACCTGGTCGGTGGTGAGCTCACTGATAGAATGAGTCAGCGATGTCAACTCCAAGGAGTAAAAGACACGAACGCGCTGGCGTACAAGCCGGGCTCGCGCCCAATGCAGACTACATGCCAAGTCTGGGTGTCACCAGTTCCGGGGGGGAACTGCGCATCGAGTTGGGCCGGGGTGAGGGCAACACCTTGAACGAAATCACCCATCAGAACTAATAGGACGTGAGTGGGGGAGAGATGGTGTTCTGGGGGAGCAAACTAACCGACAGCAGCGGCAGCGAGAGCCGCTGCGACTTGGGAGGCGACGACGCGTGGGATAGTGTCTATGATGGTGTCTACACAATGGGTCAGATGGATGGATGGTGAAGGGAGAGACGGTGTCAATTTACGGTGGATGTCGATGCAGTTCTTCGTCAAGTCCAAGGCAGTCTTGGACAACACAGCGACCTGCACAACGAGCGCCGCCAACTCTTCATCAGGGGTGGCAGCGGTGGTCGCGGGGATGCTAGTGTCGGTCATTGGGAGCTTGTTGTGGGAGGGGGGAGAAGAGGATGGCGCGATAACACGAGATGTTCTGATAAAGAATGAACCGCGAGGCGAAGTCGCATTGGGATGATTAGCAAGGTATGGAGCACATGGACAATCTCACCTTGATGGAAGGAATATGCGGGGGCCGTCAGAGATTTGTGATATGTACTGATTTGGGGTACAGAGTGGCTTGGGCCAAATTGGGTGTGGTTTTCAAGAGAATGTGGTGTGTAAAGAGGCCTGAAGTGGAAGTGCGGGCGAAAACGAGGTAACTGGGTGGTTACGCACCTGGGGATCACATTTTCTAAGAAAGTTCAAAAGAAATTTTGGTGGCGCCACGTTATCTGTCTGACCTTTTACTGTGCCAGCAAATCCATCCCTCCAACTCACTGAATTCAACACGGACTATAGCACCTCACCCTTGGGCTGACGCCACGCAGAAGGAATGGCTAATGGGGTGGCTCTCGGACTTCATCACCAGGCAAGCGGAGGGGAAGCTGCATCTCTTCTGGGCTCCCATGATCGAAGCGTGGTTCCGCAGATGGCCCGAGCCCACTCTGCTCGGTCTTGCGCTGCCGAACGATCCGTCGGCGCGCCCATTGACCGCAAACGAGTTGGCGATGCTGGGGACCGCTATCCATGCGCGACGACGGGTAAGTGACGTGTATTTCTTGGATGTGGGACGTGTCAATATTGATATCTCTCACAGAAACTTGAGACTGGTTCCGTTACCAGAGCAAGAAGATCGGCAATGCCAGCGGATCTACGGCAACTGTGTCAATGCACAATATATTCAGATTATCCAGGACAAAAAAGCGCCGCGCACACCAGCCAATCGAGGTCTTCCAGAAACTGCACAAGGACGCCATTACCGCTTGACTCGACAGCGAGGGATACAATGCGTTGAACGAGGCGGCGTGGCGGAGGAGATAGACGATTGGTAGAACGAGGCGGAGGATACTGCCACAGCGCGCCTGAAGTGGGCCAAGTCTGAGCAAATGCGCCTTAGGATGCGTGTGGTACAGGTGATGTGGGCAGAGGCTTCAGAGGAGGAGCATGGTGCAGCTGAAGCGGAAGTTGCGCGTGAGAAGGAGGCCATTAGAGCGGAGGAGTTGGCGATGGAGGAGCTCGACGCGAGTGTTCCGAGGTCGCGAACGCCATCGGAGATTCAGGAGTAAGTTCTACATTTCTTCAAGTTGTCAGCTTGCGCCGTTCTGATTTGCTTTGCCAGTGGCATTGACCGGATAGAACCAATCTTCAAAGAGGTTCACAGCGCTACATATAATACTGCGGGCTGGGTCGGTATGAGCCTCTTGGCGGGACCGAATCCAAGACTGGGCGGCGAGATCAGCTTAAAGCTGTAAGTCCATTTTTGGATGGTGTGTACATTTATTGACCTAAGTGTCTTTCTTCTTTCTAGCATCTGCTTTGGCGAAACTCCGGCCGGTAACAACTTCGAGGACGCTTACGTGGACTTCGACAAGAATGTGATAGAAATGTTTGAAGTGTTTGCGAGATCGTGTTTCAGTGAGTTTTTAGTATATTATCACTCGGAATCTCTTAATGACCCTGTTTGGCATTGCAGCGCTGGAAGAACGACAGGTGCGTGCGTTCCCTGCCAGAGCCAAGGCCCCTGCAGCGGAGGGTCGCCTCCCCCACGATATTCCTATCGCGGAGGCACCGTCACAGGTGAAGGCTCCCAAACCGAAGCGCATGACTAAGAAGAAGAAGTCACCCACCGTGGTCCCAGCCGCCAGCGACAATGCTGCCATCCCAGCCTCCAATACCCCCATCTCTGACGCAAACAGCAGCCCTGCCGCTGTCCCCTTCCCCGAGCCTCCCAGTTTTTCCGTCGCCGCCCCTTCTCTGACAATAATAGCACATTCTTCGCTGTGAGCGCGTTCGGCGATGATACCGCCGTCAAGGCGAACTTTGGCTTCGACAACAGCGGCTCCTCCGATGACGACATGAACAGCGAAGATCCTTTCGGTGGTGCTGAAGCAACCACGCCGTTCCAGCTCTGGCCAGCGGGGATGTCACCACCGTCAAGTCCCTCCAGCGCTGCTATCGTCGCCATGAGGGAGCGCAGAGGGATGCCGGGAGGGGCAACGATGGCTATCGATCCCCAGCTGCTTGTACCGTCCTCACCTACGCCGGCACAAACGCGACCACTGCCTCGTACCCAGCCTCGTCCCGCCAACAATGATGGAAAGGCATCAACGCCGCCCCTTGTAGTGACGAGCGCGGGAGCCTTGCCCCCGCCAGCGACGACCACCGTGGGGGGCTTTAACTTCCCCTTGTATGGAACGCCGCGGGATCCAGCATTCGTGGGAGTGACACTGACTCCCACTGCGACCGAAGGCTCAGACAAGTACCGCATGTCTGAGCTCTTCGGGGCCTTCCGAGGATCGCCAGCATCGGCCAAGACGCCCTTGCCCCCACGCTTCAGCTTTGGGACCACGACAGGGATGACCTTTGGGAAGGGCTCCACCGCATACACATCGCCACCGGGCTTTGCGAGCCTGGTGCACGTGCACTGTCGTCACTGGTCGCTGATCCGCCCAACCGCTCTGCAGTTGCCCCTGTGCCCAACACGCCCGCCATCATGACGTCTGTGCTACCCCTGCTGCCGCTGAAGCCAAGTACCACTCCAACAGCTGTCTCTCCTCCATCCACTGCAACAACCACTGCGACAAGCACGACATCTTCATCCCTCCTCGCATCGAGCGCCACTGCGCAGTCCACCGTGTCGCGCACCGCGGTACTTGATCCACCGCGGCCTGTGCATGCGCCACGCGCAGTACCAGCATCCCGCCCCCCTACGAAAGCGCCCGTCGAGGCCCCTTCCAAGAAGACGGGTGCATCGAAGGTGGCGGGGAAGAAGGAGGTGGCCGCTAAGCACGCAAGTGCGGTGGAGGCGACGAAAGCGGGGGTGAAGCCGAGGGGTAGACCGAGGAAGGTGGTGAAGGATGAGGCATCGCCGGTGCTGGTGAATACAACGAATGCGACAGGTGCCCTAAGCGCGGAAGTAGTCGCGGCGAGCGCGGAACCACTCCTCATCTCCTCCATTACCAACAACAACGACCAGCGGCTTCGAGCAGAGAAGGCGGCGGCGGAGAAGAAGGCGAAGGCCGTGGAGGCAGAGGCGGAGGCGGCACTGCATGCACAAGCAGTCAGTGGCTTGATGCTGCTGCCCAACCCCAACGCGGACACGCCCACCGTCGTCCTGACCCGCCAGCGCAAGCCCGCAAAGCTGCCCGATGGGACGAGTGTGCAGATGCCGACGAAGGGAAAGCGCGCAGCAGTCAATCCCCATGAGAAGACGGAGGCAACTCTGCTGGCGCGGTCAGCGGCGGCAGGGACGGCTTCCAACGCGGCGGGAACAAAGCGGAAGAGAGTGGCCGGAGTGGAGAACAGCGCGGCGCCCAAGACGAAAAAGTCAGTCTTCTTCATTTCGAAACGCAAGTGCTGACAAATCATCGAGGAGAAAGGCATAGGTTTTTGAAGTGGAATCGCTGGGGAGTCGTTGCTTAACCAGCACTCCCCGATGACACGCTGCTCAACCAGCAGCTTCGCGACGTGCTATTCAACCAGCATGGAGGGATGCACTGCTCAACCGGTGTCTTCAATTTTGTTGCTACATATGTTGCCTCTTGTGTCGTTATTCAGTTTGTAATATGAGCTTATGTTCCAAATGGATAACCTGCAGCAGGATAACAGGGTGATATGTCAAGGTAGCGTAACGCTCGATATGCCACCGCAGTGTAACATTGGACTTATAAAAAGAAACGGAATTGAGGAAAGAAAAAAGAAATTGCGGTGGTTTAAATAAAAAGGTATCGACACGGATTCGAACCGCAGACCACAAGATGGTAGTACAACGCCTCTGGCAAATTAACCTCTAGACTAACGGGCCGATACACTGGAGTACATTGAAGCATATATCTGGGGACGACGTTTCTAAGCGGCGAAGAAAAAAATGGAAGTGAATACATACAGGCAATAGGGACGAGTGGGCGAAATATCTGGTGGGGAAGTGCACCACCCCGCATCGGAGGGAGCAAAGCGGTGGCAGTGGCAGTGGCAGCAGCAGCGGTAACGGCAGCGGCAATCAGCAATGGGTGGCGCATGCGAGAAGTTTGGCGCCATGAGCCGGAGGCGGGGCGGGGGCGGCAGCGGGAGAGGTGTGTAGGCCATGATATGGTGCAGCGGAGGGAGGGATCGGCAGGAGGAGTGGCCGGCTGCAAGCGGGGCGGATGTGCATCCAGAGGCACGCACCGGCATAGGGGCTGGCTGCTAACGTAGGGGGAGAGGAGGGATGGGGTGAGAGAGGCTCGTGCATTTACGACAAGGAGCAGGGAGGGCGGCTGCGGCTGCTGGTACGGAAATGGATTTGTGCATGCTGAATCGACGATTCCGGATGATAGAGGACGATTGAAGCTGCGCGCCAAGGGGAGAAGGGTCACGAGAGACGAGAGAGGGTAGCGCAGGGAGGAGAGAGGGTAGCGCAGGGAGGAGAGCGTACCCGCCCCCAAGGGCAAGCTTTTATATTGGATGCCGCGCCAGGAAGCCGCGGCCGCGTGAGGTCCCAGTAGTGCGCGTGAGGGCAAATGGAGCGGATTGGAGTGGAGGCCCACGTAGATGATACAAATGGGCATGAGCTGGGAAGCCAGGGGAGCGCAGGGCACCAGCAGGCAAGGGCAGGAGGCCGGGTGGTAGGAGGCGAAGCGAGGCAGAGGGTAGCATAACATCTGTCAACAAGTGCCCAATTAGGAACGGCGGCGTGCGCCTGTGCACGGACCAAGACGACGGCGCGTGCGGGGAGCGGGTTCCCAAGCCAGGAGAGTCGCTGTGCTGATACATCAGGACGCTATGCTAAGCAGAAGGCCTGATACAGGACCCCTGAAAATCCCTTTGGAGGATAGGTTCGGCTGGACGGACAAAATCTGGCAAAATTTGCGGACCAAAAAAATGTGAAAGTGACCGCTTTGGTGTAAAACCCGTTTTCCACACCCTCAAAGAGCGTGGGAAATTAAAAAGTGGTGGACAAGAATCGCCAGATCCGAGGATTTCCGGAACCTATCCTCCAACGGGACTTTCGGGGGTCCTCCTGATACATCAACGCACCTAGGCAATCACCAGTGCCATCAGGAAAGACCTCCTTCGGCAATACCCCAGTATTGCCCCGAAGCTCGACCTAATTGGACCAAATATCTGTGATTAGTTCGATTTGGTTCCTAGCAACGTTGAAAGTAATTTGCCCCTAATTTCACTCCAACTTACCTGACATTTGGGACAGTTAGTTGCTCATATTGGGGCTCAATTCATCGTTCGGGGTTCATAAAACATTGCATTCAACATACTACGTACACCACGGCAACGGAATGTAGATACAGGGAGCCAGGTGTACCAAAACATATGTAGTGAAGCTCCAAATTTGAAGTGTTCACGCAACCCCCGAGCGTGGCACGTACCAAAATCCGATCAAAAGTTGCTGGAAGGGGACGGCGGTTAAGACAGATGTGAAATATAAGGCAGTTCTTATCATGGGAGCATTGAAAAGGAAGGTGACGCACTGAGCTCGACATGTATTCCTGCCGACAGGGCCGCGTATCAAGGCGGCGCTCGAGTTATCGCGACAGGACCTTGCACGTTGATGGGGGCTGAGATACGCACAGGTCAGCTATGAGTATGTAATGTGAGCATCAAGAAACATTCAAGATAGGCAATGGGCGAACAAACATCAACTTCAGGGACGGCAACTATCGGATCGAAATTGCGGGTGGCGGGCGTGCCGGAACCGTGTGTGACTGGTGTGCTACGCATAAGTAATCGGTAGTCGATACATGAATGGAACATACTCACTTGACCGGCACAGCCTCGCAGGAAACCCGAAAAATCCAGAACAGGGAGCAGTGGTCAGGACAGTTGCGAGCGAGTCGGCATCAAAGCAGGTCGCGTAGACGGTCTAGGTGACAATCTACATGAGGAATACACAAGCATTGCGGCATGATTGAAACTGCAACAGACCGGAATATAGGTGCTCCGCGAAGGCTGCGGTGGTTGGTAGGTGGATGAATCAGTTTCAAAAGCCATCCCAGTGGAAGGGGAAGCCTCACCTCAGAGTCAGACATATGAGTGTGGTAGTCAGTGCACAGGCGGACACACCGTGTAAAGTGACGCCGCCACAATTCACTTGAGTCGCCGCACGCGCGGCGCTCACTGGGGGCCAGAGATTCAGGACTATACGGGTGACACTAGTGTGGTGTTCCGAGGGGATGGCAACTCTACTCGCCTGGGCCGAAAAAGTCATTGAGGAGGGAAATAAGGGGAAAGACGAGAGGAGAATGTGGGGGGAAAGGACAAAAGATGTTTGATGTTGTTGTGCATACATCAAAACGAACCACTTTTCGCGCTCACGTGTTTCGATAAGCGAGCTGATGAACTCGTGGGGATCGGCAACTCTGCCGGAAATCAGTGATGCAAAAGATGGTATTGCGAAGGTTCACCCCTATGTCTGCTAGTTTTTCACTGTAAAGGCTCTGTGACCTCTGGAACTAAGATGAAATATATATTAATGCAACATTTAATGTCCTTAGAAGTGCTTGAATACCTTTTTCAGCGCTGAAACAGCATGAATCTGGATATATTGATTTGTGCCGAACGACCTTCCACCAAGCTTTTGTGCGCCACAGGTAGCATAATGAGATGATTTGAATACCCAGATTCATGTATTAGGACCTTATGAACATGTTCTACTGGGCTGATTTCTCAATTTCCTCTCCCTTCTCATGCGGTCAGCCATTTTGTGTCCGAAAACAGGTGGTTCTCAAAATGAGGACAATATATTGGAAAAGCACCCAATAATAGCTGCTGAGAGAGTAATTACATTTAATTTTCCCTGCAAAAAGTAGCCTTCAATGTAGATGAATGGCTCACAATTTCCACTGACCATCACTTGAGCCAAAGTCGGAGTTTGAATTTGGCACTGCATTGCCGATACCCAGATGGAGTTTAGGGCCGGTTTGATGGACTGTTGTTTGCAGCACCCGATTGCACCCCCACGGTGATTTCGACGGCTCTCCTCTTCCTGATGCACGTCCTTCTCTTACATGAATAATTGGCCATTCCTCTGTCGGAGTCTGAATCTTACCCCTACAAATTACAACGGGCCAAATTATTGCACGAGTGTACGCGGTAAGTATTAGAGTGCGGGATAATCAGTTGATTTTGAAGCTGTGGCAATATTGAGGAGAGTACTCATTTGACCAGACCAGACTGATGACTCGGGAAACCCCGCTAACCAAGGAATTTCACTGATCTTGCCTCCAATTATCCCGAATTGGACCTATTCGGAGTGGGGGAACCAAATTTCCCCAAATTGGAGGCAAATTCGCAAAGGAGGTTTTTCCTGATGGCCATGATGTATCAAATCCCCACATACGCCTGGAATCACGTACAGAGATCACCGCGAGAAGAGAATCAAAGGGGCTCACTCGCATAGCGCCGATATTGCTGGATCTCCTTGTCTGAGGCTGTCAAGAGAAAGCCGAGGGTAATCCTCCTCTGACATGGTGAATGTACAAAGGGAAGAGGATGGGCGGAGGAGAAATCACTTAATCTACCTAGGCATTTTGAAAATTGGAAATTCTCGGCGTGACATGATAGATTTTCGCCGGGATATTTTCTGAAGATTGCCTCTCGAGTCAAATCTCCATTGCAGTAATACTGTATTGCGCAAATAATATTTCGTGACCCAGAGGTTGTTCTGATATCTACTTGACAAGCTTGAGCCGTCTGCAGGTATACCATTATGCCAGTCAATGAAACAACACAGAAGAAAAGGAGGCACTTGCTTTTGAAAGTGTACTCCGCAGATCTTATCTATATATGCGAGGTAGGCAGACTCAGACAGTGACTGCGGGTCTGTAGGGGTGGTAGAAACATCTGCTTCAGCTAGGTTCCTTGAAGTCTACATTGAGCTCGGCATCAGTGCTGGACTGAAGAGCTAGCACCTTTTGGTTGCCTCCGAGTTTACCTCCATCATACAATTACTAGGAGGCAGGCAGGCGGCGGGCTTCGAGTCATGTTCCATGGGAGGTTGAGGAACCAGCTGGCTGAGATAATCTAGACTGAATACGGACGAGTGTGACACTCACCCCGAGCAAGAGGCCGCCACACCGGAAGGCGGTGGGCGCATCAAAGCATCAAAATAGTCATTGATCCCATCGAAGTAGTTATTGATGATCAAAATAGTCATCATATTTATGACTATGATACTAATACTGTATGTACTCCTTTCCGCCTTTCCTTCTTGAACGCGCTGGCCTCCCCGCTGCACCGTAAAGCACTCCTTTGCCTAGTGCAACTATGCCCCTCCTGGGACACGAACCTGTGAATACATTCTCATGTGGATGTCAGCATCTCACGGCAATTTAAACTTCCCGAATAGGGGCGATCGTTGCGCTCCACTTCTAGACAAGGGTTTTGCGTACTGGAGAACGCAGCAGAGGAGGCATATCGATTTGGGCTTCGGCGGGTTCAGAGCCGCTCGGGCGACCCACCAATTGTAATTTATGTGGGATGATCCTGATAGGGCCCTATCATAGGGATAAACTAAGGATTTGAAGAAAAATAGCTATGTACGGATTGCAGGAGAGCATAGCGAGCGGGGCGTTGCGTAACTGGGCGGGCAAGGCATTGAGACCGGCAGAGGTGAAGGAAGGGAGGCGGGAGGCGGGGCCGAATACAGCAGTAGTGTGAAATTTGAAGTCCGCTAACCCGCCGTCAATGCCGCCGTTTGTGATCCCGGTTTTGATCCCGGTTTTCCCATAACCCCAAGAACTGATGTCATCCACCAACTCGCCGCCGGCCATCACCAATCAGGCACGATTGATCGAATCGATGCGGATTCTTATGTGGAACAAGATGGCATTCAGGGTAATACTATCTAGTACTACTCCGTCACTGTGAGTCAGATCATCCGGAATCACGATCAAATCGTCCCCAATTTACCACGCGGTTGTTAAGGTTGGCGGGGACCACGTTCTTTCAACCCCGCCCGACAGCCCACCCAAGGAAATGCTTTTAGGCACGATACGCTCAAGCGCCGTGTGTGGGGCTCGGGGCCAGTGAGTTCAGGGCAGGTACCAGACCTGCCCATCATTACCCGCTAACGAATACCCACTAAAACCTTGGCCTCCCTGGCCCAGTCATCAGGGAGTCTGTCTTCGTCGCGGAGAGTACCTGCCCACGTTTTAAGCACTAGTGATTTTTTAAGTGCCCTGGCGCCGTACTTAGCTTTGTTAGTTTGTAGGCAATCGAACCTTATCCTCAAGTTCAGCGCATGTGACCAGCGGTTTCGTATTTCAGTTCCTGAGGGAGAGTCCTTGCCGTTGATGACTCTTTCATTTTGTAGGCGCCATATTAAATGGGCTGACTCTGAGATGGCGATTTTATAGAAGCGTGTTGTGCCCGCGTCCGTCCTGCCGGGGGAATTGCCCTTCTTGACGAGGCCGCAGGCCATAATTTCCCCGATCAACGGGGGGTTTGGCTGCTTACCGGTCCGTAGTTCCCATAGATCACTAATTAGCTCCCAGATAATCTGTTGCCCTTCTACTTTACATTTAAGCAGGATGTGTTCGATGTTTTCGGGTACTCTGCAGCGGGTGCATATGCCCCTGTCTTCATATCCCGAAAAATGCTTCCAGTGGTCGCCGAGGGCGTAGCCCTCGTGTATGACCATCCACAGGAAGTATTTGATGCTCCTGGAGATGTCCTTATGTCGGATTGACTTCCAGATTTGTGCCGTCGTCGGCGCATCTCCTCCCGCGGTCACAACTGCGTCCTGTACGAACAGGATGTTTCTGGTGGTTGTTCTTCGGTCCAAGGCCTCCTGGTACTTCACTGCAATAATTTTGTACGCAGATGATTGGGTGATTTTCCCCAATTTCACTCCCGGGATCAGGATTGTGTGGGGGATGTTCAGGTCGACAATAGGTGTAGTATCCTTCTGCCGACCCTCGTCCGCGAGCTGGTCCGCTCTCTCATTTCCCTCGATTCCTGAGTGCCCCTTGACCCATTCAAAGGTTGTCGGCGCTTTGCGTTCACGTATTCGAGCCGTGATGACCTTGATCAGGTGACCGTTCTCAGTGTTCTGGAAACCGGTATCTTCCCACTCTCTCAGGTGTTTCGTTAGGCCATCGACAACAAGCTTCGAGTCGCTCTTTATCCTGAGGGGTACATCCTTGGGGTTTGATTCAACTGTCTCCTTTACTGCAAGGATCTCGGCGACATTGTTGGACTGCTTCATCTCCTCGGGCACCCGCATCGCAAGGTTTCTATTGTTGTCAGGGCCGTAGTATGCGCCGAACCCAGCCCGTGCGTCAACTCGTCCGTTGTTTGTCGCTGACCCATCTGTGTAGACTATGATGTCTTCTTCGCCAGGTTCAGGATCCATGCGGGTGTTCGGTGCCGTCACATCTCCTTTGAGTCCGTCAGTGAAGATGCGGAAGGTGTCGCCGAGGGTGCCTCTGGTTTTTATCTTCGGGTTGAACACCACTTCTGTCGGGTTGAGCTCGATTGGCAACCCGGGTTTGTCTTCGTAGTCCTCGGGTTGGGGTTCTAAGGGTTTCCACTTAGGTTCTAGGGAGTTCAGCAGCGCGCGCGACTTGATGTAGCATTTATGTGGGTTAGCGCAGCGCGGGGACTCTGTCCTCGTGTCTTTGCAGCTGTTACACGCACAGTTACTCCTGCCGCGATGGCGGGCCGTGAGCCGTCGGACGAGCACCTCTGTGTCACCAACTGTACTGATTCTGTGGTGCTGCTTCAGGCATTTATTCTCAGCTCCCTCGCTAAAGATTCGTCGGCCGACTCTGGACTTGATGTGGTACCATATCTTGAGGCCCCTCATGATTTCCCTAGAGATGGCGAGTCCGTCCATCCGGACTCCTGTGGTGCGTGCGACTCTCATCATTTCCTGTAGGTCCTTTGGCTTCAGTGTTTGCTTCGCGTCCCAGGCCTGGAGGAATACACAGGTGCGCAGATCTTTGTCCACTACGGTGTCGTGGGCCGCTAGAAAGTTGAGAGCAAAGTACTCATCGGCTGCGAATGCCCAGAGTGGGCGGGAAGGGCCAAAGTCTAGGTATGACTTTAGCCAGGTTGCGGTAATGGCTTCGTTTCTCGCGATGATGTCGAGGAGGTTTCGTCCGCCCATGTCTATAGGTGCGTAGACTGTTTCCTGGTTCACCGCAATGAGGCTTTTATCGTTCCACAGGAACGCCCGAATTCTACGCTCCAGCTTCTTTTCAATCTCTGTGGGCATCCCTTGTACCTTGGCTAAGTATTGGGTCATGCCTCCGACGACCATCATCACAATGAGTTGCCGTCCTTCCATTGTAGGGTGCCCCTTGTCCCATCGGTCCAGGGCGTCGTCAATTTTCTCAATTGTTTTCGTCCATGTGGAGATTTGGTCTACTTTGTTCCCTACCCACGCACCGAGGGTGCGGATGGGTTCGCCTTCCTGCGCTATTTTTATGTGCTGGGGGATCTTCGTCCCATCGACTCCGTTTACACATCTTGTTGCTCTGACATTGTTTCGGTGAGCCAGCGTCCCAATTGGTATGATTTCAGTTTTCTCTATGTCAAATTTCGCTCCAGATGCCGTGCACTACTCGTCAAGCGTGTCCAGGAGGGACTGGAAGTCATCCTGTGAGTTCCGATGCGGATTCTTTCTTTCCTGGAATTCCACGACCGATCGTCGAAACAAATACAACACTCCCGCCCCGCCCTCGCCCTCGATCACTAGTATCACGATTACGAATGGATTGTTGCTGATTGTCATCCAGCAAACCCCGAGCAACTTTTCTCGCACTGCTGTCCTTCTTACGTCGAAGTTCCCGCATACTTTCATCTTCACTCGCGCGACGGAGCCGTTGCAGCATGCGTCGACGCTGATGTTCATTCTCGGCATCAAATCTGACGGCATGATTATTAGTACAGTTGTCGATCAGCGCAGAATAGCAAACACACTGAATGGAGCCGTCTTCAGCCTGCATAAAGGATATTGAGTAAGGGCAAAGACACGACACTGGAGGAGGAGGAAGCAGAGCTAAAGAAGGTGACGTAATGCACAGCTAAAGCACGGCCTTGACGCATGCAGAATAAACGCCGCATAGCATTGAGCCGGTTCGGAGCTTATGCTTGTACGCTGGACGGAAGTGGCATAGACCTGAGCTTATTGAACAGCGCCTACGTCACCCTTTTTATAAAATTACAAAGAGAAAAACAGATCGGCGTGGCACTCCGGAGTAGCGGCTGCCGCAAGAACAAAATAGCTGATTAATCTTAGCGCCCAAAGAAAGCCCCCCAGTCTGCAAAAAGGCAAAGGCATTTCGAGATATTTCGGAATTGGTAAAAAGCTGTCCGAATGTACGATAATGGAAGTGAATGGAGCAGATTGAGTTAAGAAGGCAGAAGCAGCCTGGGAGTATAAGTTTTAAAAGATGGAAGTCTGATTTCTGAGCTGGAAAAGAGCTATCCCAACAGAAGGACCAACATCGACAGAAGAGGTCAAATGAAATGAGGTAACCCGGGCCGGCCCTGCGCGCTAATGCGCTAATCAGGCGGAGCCTACAGAAGGAATATCGACAGAAGATGTCAAATGAAGTGAGGTAACCCGGGCCGGCCATGCGCGTTAATGCACGCGCTAATCAGGCGGAGTCTACAGAAGGAACATCGACAGAAGAGGTCAAATGAAGTGAGGTAACCCGGGCCGGCTAGTAAGTATGCGCGCTAATGCCTCCTCAAGAAGGGAAACCACTCCAAACGGGTTGGTGCTGGCACACTTGGTCAGTTCCCTGGTTTCATCGCGACATCTCTTTCCTAGCGGGTCTCAATGACTATCTGGTGTGACTTCTCGGCAAATTCTCGGCTTGTGACAATGATCATGCTACGTGCCGTCATCTGATCGCCAGAGCGACAAGACACGTTCATTCTAGCTCAAATTCTTTCAGTCCGTGTGTTATAAGAGTGGACGGTTCCCTCAGTGCGCACAGAAAACACACAGCTCGATATAACTGCGGGTGAAGAGGAGTTCAGTGCCCGTCGAATGCTTTGAGCCCGTACTGGGAAACATTAATTAATGACGGCAAGTCATTTAAAGTGAAGTGCAATTTATCAATATGTCCGAGTTACGGATGCGTCGGATGTTGATCGGGAACGACGAAGCGGCTAGAAACGTACATATAAGGGGCTGTTGTGTGATCCACGTCTCCTGCCTTCCCCATCGACTGCCACATATCCGCACAAGCTGTATGTGCACTTCTTCTTGCACAGTTCAAAATGGAGCTAATACAGGGCAGCACTCAATGCTGGCTCATTCTGCAACTGATTCTGCCTCCGAGGCCACTGATCCAGTGAGTCTATCATTCATTCCTTGAAATTGGGCTCAGTGGTGAGATGCAGAGCCTGAATGCACGAGCCGTATGGAGACTCTTTCTTGCATTTGAATGGGAGCTAACGGACGACAGGTGTCAATGCCTGATCATTCTGACAAGAAAAATGCTACCGATTCCGGCGCTGATGCTAGGATTCGAGTGAGTGTATTCATTCTACTTGCATTTAAATGAGCTAACAGACGGCAGGATTCAATGCCTACTCATTCTGACCAGAACAAAACTATTGATTCTGGCTCTGATGCTGATCCAGTGAGGCTATCTGTTCACTTCCTTGGGAATACTAACGGGCTCAATTCTCAAATTTTGAATGGAAAGAGCTCCGAGTCAGAGCTCATAGTGCGATTGCAGGCATTGATAAAGCAAGCAGGCCCCCAGGATCCACACCTGCCAGAATCCCATTTGAAACTAGGAAAAGCCCTTTGGGAGAGATATAAACATTTCAGGACCATCGAGGATCTCGAGGGAGCATTGCTCAATTTCCAACGTTCAGTTGACCTGACTCCGGAGGCTGGTCCTGAACGAGCGGGTCAGCTTGTAAATCTTGCTGACTGCTTAATGGATCAATATCGGCGGAAGGGAGACCTGGTGGACTTGGATGCAACATTGAAGGTTGAGCGGGAAGCCCTTGGCCTGGCCCCGAAAGGGCATTCAGAACGAGCCAATCAACTGCAAAGTATTGCAATCACTCTAACCGATCGGTATGAGAGGCTCAGAGATCTGAAGGACTTGGATGCGGCCTTGCATAATCAGCAGGAAGCACTTGACCTCACACCAGTGGGCCATCCATTGCGGGCAACTCGACTGCGAAGACTTGCCAGATCTTTACAGATGCGATACAAAAAATTGAGGTCGCTAGAGGACCTGGAGGCAGCCGTGCAAAATAATCGGGAAGCCCTTGATCTCACCCCTGAAGGCCACCCTGACCGAGCCAAGTCACTCGAAAGTCTTGCCAGTATTTTGGGGTCTCGACACACAAGGTTGGGAGACTCGATGGACATAGAGGTAGCATTGCGGCTTAGGCAGGAAGCCACCAATCTCAGCCAAGGGGCGAATCAGCTGGGCAATCTTTCAGAGACATTCAGAGTTCGATTCCAGAAGTTCGGGAACATGCAGGACCTGGACGCAGCATTGCACAATACACATGAAGCTCTTGCTCTTACTCCAGAAGGGCATCCTGACCGTGGCAGGCACCTCATAAATCTTGGAAGAACCCTTAGGTGGCGATACGAAAGGACACAAGACCTGGCGGACCTGGAGGCAGCATTGCAGAACCATAAAGAAGCTCTGGCTCTGATCCTGGAAGGCCACGATGATCGAGCAACTGCACTAGTAACTCTTGGAATGGCTTTGCTCCGTCGATATTACAGATTAAGAGATCTCAAGGACCTGGAGACAGCATTGCAGAATGCCCAGGAAGCTGTTGATATCACCCCAGAGGGGGATCACGCTCGACCGGGTAGATTGAGACATCTTGCAACATGTCTTAGTTCACGGGACTTGAGATCAAGAGACCTGGAGGACCTAGACAAAGCAGTGCGGCTTGGTAGAGAAGCCGTGGACCTCACCCCCAATGACCATCCCAAATATGCAGAGTTCCTGGCTAGACTCGCGGTGGATTTGATGAAGCGATATGTAGTCACACGCGAAGCAACAGACCTAACGGCCATGAACCAGAACTTCCATAATTCTGTTCTGCTTCCAACACGGAATCCACAATCATCCTGGAACGCAGCACTCACATGGGCTTCCCTTTCCAAGGTACTACAGCCATTTAGCCGGTATTGTGTGAGAGCCTATGCCATTTCTTTTCGTCGATTGCCCCAAATTCTATGGATGGGCCATTCCATTTCCCAGCGGCATGAAACCATGCGGAGACTTGACATTGGTCAAGTCACCTCAACTGCAACTCAAGCTTGTGTCAGGTTGAATGATCTAACTTCTGCTGTGGAACTTGTGGAACAGGGAATCGCAACAATATTTCAGCAGATGCTACAGCTGAAAACAGATCCTGATAGATTGGATTCAGATGAGGCAGAAATGTTTCGAAAATTGTCCTCGGGTCTTTACAGCGGGGAATGTGCGGATCCAATGCAAGCCACAATCGAAAGAAACAAGCTGCTATACCACATTCACTCGAAGCGTGGCTTGAGACATTTCTTGCTTCCAAAGCGATACGCTTCTCTTAGCAGTGCAGCCCAAGGAGGTCCTATTGTAATACTGAATGGTCACAAGGATAGTTGTGATGGGATCATAGTTCTGAGGCCAACAAAGAGGTTTCCGACGTCAACAGACAGGCCACCAGACAGACCAGTTCATGTTACATTTCCTAAAGTCACCCTGACTCAACTCCAGTCGCAGCAATCAATGCTCAAAGAGTTGCTGGGACTCTGCAGTGCCAGAATGCGAGGACAACCAGTGGATTCCAGACTCCTGGCGCGACGAGAGGGGGCAATCTCAAAATCGACTCAGGAGTGTTTCGAAGATCTTTTGCACTGGCTCTGGACTTGCATTGTTTCCCGGGTGTATAAAGTGCTGAAATTCGTGAGTCCAAATAAAGATTATCACAAGTCTGCGCTAACCTGTATTAATCCAGCATGACATTCATGGTGGCCGGCTATGGTGGCTTCCAACCGGTTCATTCACGGGACTCCCTTTGCATGCAAGTCCACCAAGTGATCAGTTTATACATTCATATACAGCAACATTGGGATCACTTGTGGATGCCTATGCCAAGAAGGCAAACACCACACAAACATTTGGCATTGTCGGAGTGACCTCCACCAGCGCGGATGGAAGGAATTTCCTGCCTTCTGTCCAGAAAGAAGTCAATGCCATTTTTCCTATTATCATATCACCGGTCGAAAGACTCACAGACAAGAACGCAACAGTTGATGCTGTGAAGCAGCAGTTACTGAATTGCTCTTGGGTTCATCTGGCCTGTCATGCACGTCAGGACCTCCATGATCCGCCCAAAAGCAAGCTTCTACTGTATGGAGGCGATTTAGAGCTGGGCACCATCCTTCGGGTACCCCTCCCTCATGCACAATTCATATTTCTCGCTGCGTGCCAGACGGCAATGGTGGATGAAGAACTTGCCAATGAATCATTCCACCTTGGTGGCGGATTCATCGCTGCCGGTTTTCGTGGTGCGGTGGGGACTCTGTGGTCAATGCATGATCCAGATGGGCCAGTGGTTGCAGAGGAATTCTACTCCCAACTCTTTCGGAATGGCCGGCAGCCCTCGGCAAGTGATGCAGCCCAGGCTCTGCACCTGGCAGTGAAAGAGTTGAAGGCTCAAGGGGTCCCATACCATCGTTGGGTGCCATTCATTCATATGGGAATTTGAGGCAATGTAATTACATGGTAATTTGTAGGCATAATCAATGAGTGAACGAGCCTTTCTTTCTTCCGTTATAAAAGCGAAAAACACTTCATTAATAACTGGCGATGGAAGTCCCCATTTCGCCCGTTCCTTGATGCAACCCCACACTCTCCACAGTGACTTCTAAGATCAGAATTCCAACACCTAGTTCAATTCCCGTTTTCTACGTTCCTGACACGCGTTTGAGAATCAGAGCCGGTAAGAAAATACTTTTACAGAGCCGGCAACGATCCCATAGTACACAGTAACTTCATTAGAATTCCTCAAATTAAGTAAGGTGTTATGTAGAAGATGCCGGAATACTGTGTCTGTGGTTAAGCATGGGCATTTCGACTTGATTACGAGAGACGACGTACGGAAAGATGCGCAGGGTTGATGTCCGTGCTCGGGATCTTCATGGAGCCCTGGGGGTCGTCCAGCAGGCCGGCCCCGTTGCAGATGCGCGTCTGCTGGGGAGAATGCGGAGATAGCGCCCAGTGCTCCGTACCTGCTCAAGCGGAACTTCGTCAGGAGCACAACTTGCGAGTACGATACACTCATTCTGGTGCATGTACCCAAGCTTCGTGGGTACCATGGTCGGCACGCTGTGATACATATCCCAATAAGTATGCATGTTGCATAAATCCAGATGTGGTGGACGCACCCGTCATTCGAGTGGACGCCTGCGCGCAAGATCAGATGTGCGGTAGGACTGCCAGGTCATGGCTCCCCTCGGAAAGACCTCTGCGGCCCAATTAGTGTATCCACCCACGTCGTAAAGACGGCGTTCCCGACCCTCGGTTGCCCGTATGTGTGCAACCTCACCAACCTGAGAGCAAAAGCGACATGAGCACACACGAATAAAAGCTGCCGGAAATTAAACGTACGTGGTTGGGAAGAGCATCTGCGAGGTGATTCCGGCAATCACGGCCGCTGTGGGGTTGCACACTATTAGTCTTCCGGGTTTCAACCTCGCTATGGGTATCGAAACCCTGCATGCGTTATGTAGCTTTCTCTCGGGCTTTCTGTCGTTCCGTCCATCTCTCTGATCAGCAGGTGAGTCCATTATTTCTCGTCCGCTTTCCGCCTCGTGCTATCAAAGCATGCCGTCATTTCTTCGCGCTCATGTCGCATTCCTCGTATGCCACCTTGCGCTATCGAAAGCCTTGATTTTTTGGGCACTCAATTCCCTTGCGCTCATGTCGCATCCCTTGTATGCCACCTTGCACGATCGAAAGCCTTGGTTTTGGGCACTCAATTCTCGCGCTCATGTCGCATTCCTCGTATACAACCTTGCGCTATCGAAAGCCTTGGTTTCAGTCAATTCATTCGCGCTCATGTCGCACTCCTCACATACCACCCTGTGCTATCGAAAGCCTGGGTTTTGGGCTCTCAATTCTCGCGCTCATGTCGCACTCTTCACGTACCACCTTGTGCTATAGAAAGCCTGGTTTTGGGGTTCTCAATTCTCGCGCTCATGTTGCACTCCTCCCATGCCACCTTGTGCTCTCAAAATCCTTGGTTTTTCCGGGCACTCAATTGTCGCGCTCATGTCGCATTCCTCATATACCACCTTGCACTATTAAAAGCCTTGGTTTCGGGCTACTCGATTCCCTCGTGCTCATGTCGCATCCCTTGTATGCCACCTTGCACGATCGAAAGCCTTGGTTTTTCAGGCACTCAATTCTCGCGCTCATGTCGCACTCCTCACATCCCAAATTCCTGCTTGTTAACAGGTGAGTCTTTCTTTCTCGTCGCCCTTATGCCTTGTGCCATCGAGACATGCTATATATGTCACTTGGTTCCCTTGAACTGAATTTGCATGCTCAATCCACATTCACTCAATGCAACCTGTGCTCAGGTCCCATGGGGGGCTTTCATTCCTCCGGCTCTAATGCCTTGAGGCTTGCATTTGTCCTCTGTTCTTGCGCTCCATTCGTTCTTCTATATCTGAGGCCATTGAAAGCTCCAGCTTCACGGTTTTTCTCACAATTGGAGTCCACCGGTCCCATTATCCCCGTTCCTCAACTCGTTTACCTGGCTGTATGCCTTGAAAACTTGCCTCGTGCCATCATTGTATCCCATTCTTGTGCTATTCAAAGGCCGATTTTCGGTACTCATCTCAATTGCCTCCGCATACAGCAAGTTATTGAAGGCCTCTCGCTTCACTGCTAGTTGAGATTCAGTATCAAAATTCGGGTTCACTCGATTTCTCCTTCGTATCCACATCATATGAAAGCCATGGATTTTACTTCTGCGACTTCCTGTTTACTCACCACTTCACACAGGAGGCAAGTCCTGCCGCTTATGGAACCATAAGCGACCGTCGCTTATGGCGCGCTTGCGGCAGGTTTCTGAGCATCAAGGCCGGAACCGGTGAGAGTTCAATTCCCACTGTGGGCAGGTTTTAATAAATCTAGTTCAAGTCATATATCTATTCCAGAGCTTTCCTATCTTGTCAGAGCAGTCTCAATGTACTTCAGAATATGTCCTGACTTATCATTGGATCTCTAATTGTGGCCTGTATTCTGTTGAAGGAGAATACTACTGTATCATTTGACCACTTAGGTAAGCTAAGCGAACCAATAATTTTATGGCTTATGTTCCTCACCCTAGCCTCCAAACATTATCGTTCTGAACCATAGATAGGGAACTAATATAAGGGCAATAGCTAAAGCTTTATGAGGTGCAGCCGGCCAGGGTGCACCTAGGGACCCAGGAATTTTTCAGAGTTCTCAGCAAGTTTTTTCTGGCCGCCCCCCACCTAACTCTAGTCTGTTTTAGAAGCCCATACGCCTCTTGTTCTGGGTTCAAGTCATAAAGGGTTTGGTGCTCTCTGTGGCTTGGGGTACAGTGAGGAGCAGAAGCACAAAATCAACAGGGCTTGGTCAGCTCAGCTTACCTAAGTGGTTAAACAACTCTCACTGTACGGAATATGGGTCGTGATTGGATGTCTAGTACCAAGTTAGAAAGTATTCTAAACTGTATTGAGGATCTTCTCGCAAGATATGAAAACTCTGGAATAAAAACATGATTTGACCTAGATTTATTAAAACTTGCCTACACTGGGAATTGAACTCTCGCCGGTTCAGGCCCTGATGCTCAGAACCGGTCACAAGCAAGCCACAAGCGCGCCATAAGCGACGGTCGCTTATGGATCCATAAGCCACGGGGTTTGCCTCCTGTGTCAGTTGTGGTCTTGTTTTTCCGTGGCCATGCAATTGCATCTCGGTTGTGACGTTCACTGCATAACATTATGTTGCTCTTCCGCGAACAACGGCTGAATGTCCAGGACGATGCAGATGCTAGTTTCCATCTGGAGCCTTCAAGTCGCCCATTGAGCTCTCTCGTTCATTCAGCGCTCCTGCTCCATTCTCAATTCGCTCCTTTGTCCTCCATCGGTGCCACGTTCCGATACAGTAGTTAACCCCGAAGCGAAACGTGACGTAGAAGCGAAACACGGCCAAATACTCCCTTTTTTCTGCCTGGATCCAGGTACCACCAGCCTTCTGGGACATTCACCCCCCGTTTTCAAGGTCTGCGGAGACGATGGAAACAATACCGGGACCCCAAATGTATCACCTCGCTTGCTTACGCCACAATATTGCTTTTGGCCAGCCAATCTGTGTGGCGTGCCCTTGTTGGCGAGATCCACGGCTTCCAAGATCTTGGATTCACGATCTTGCTCCGCCGCGGCCTTTTTCTGACCCGCGGAGCCCACTGGCCGAGGCATAGTAGGCGTTCGAGGGTTGGGACGGCGAGTGGCACAAAAAAACGCGTTGTTTGTGTGTGTTTCGCTTCCACGTGAATGGGCGGATTTTGCCGCCTCGGAAAGATCCCGCCCGTTCTCCACGAATACACCACGAAACCTCGCAGAAATTTGGTCCACTGGGCAGCACACAAGCCGCTCCACTGGTCTATCAACAGACCTCAGCCTTTCCGGTCATTATTTCTGCCCCAAACCGCGAAAACCCTTAATTGTTTCGCTTCAGGGTGATTTACTGTATTGCTCATACTGTTTTTGGAGGGGCTCGATTGTCTGTTCGTTTACACCAAACCTCACAACCGGTCCTCCCACGTCCCGATTTGACGTCGTGTCGTTGCCCATAAAGCACCACTCTCAATATGGTCAAATACTATCATACAGACCGTCACAATGGTCTTATTCTAATTCAATCCTATTTTCCCCAAATACCGTCATTCCCAGCTTGGGGTGCTTATATTGCATAGTGGCGCCTCTCTTTTTTTTCTTTCTTTTTTTTTTTTGCGATGCTTAGATTGTGACTAAGAGCCCATAATCGTAATTATGGAGCCCCCCTTGGGTCTAGGCTTTCACCCCCTTTGGGGCCAACATTGGTTTGTCAGTCACAATCACTCTCTTAACTTACGCCCAGTCTCGGGAATACTATTGGAGGCGTCGAAACATCCACAATGTAGCACTCACCTTCGCATCCTTTGTGGCACCACTCTTGGCACGGTTCGACGGCACCCGTCAAACGGGTGCCGTGCCAGTTCCGTCAACCATTTCCAAAGCTATATATGCTGCCGCGAGTCTGTTGGCGAGCCAAGGGCAGAATGGTGAGGGGAGGAGAGATTGTGGAGCCTTGGGCGAGAGTCTGTTGGTGAGGCGCGGGCGGCATGGTGAGAGGAAGAGAGTGAAAGGTGTGCCACAGCCTTGACGCTGTGCCGCGTGTAACAGCGAGGTAAAAATGGATCCGGTGCCCGCGCCGAACCACCGTGCACTTCTGTACGTTTTATTTTCGTTCTCCACCCCCAGTTCTCCATTCGAACGAGCGATCCCTCCGGGTTGAAGATCGTTTCTTTCGACGAATCGAAGGAAGGCGTGCTTTGTGGCGACTCGCTGTAACAATTCCCGCTACCGTTAGGTAAGGGTTTCTATAGGGCGCCCGTTTTGACAGCTCTCGCAGTAAATCACATTTTCATTACAAGGACAATCAATTTTCGTCAGCGGTTTTTGCGTAAGCAGTTCCACGGCTGCATCTGCCGTGATCTTTGTCGACATGGCAACTTTCTAGAGCATTCTTCCCTTCCACCACCACCACCGACGCCCCATCGCGGCTCTTCCAATGTCTGTCTCCTCTTTCTCCTGCCATACTTCCCTGTGCAGCTGACAATTTTCGTGCATGTTGAAATTCGTCGTGTCGCCTACACTGAAATTTATTGTAGCTCCTAACAACACTAGTGATGGGGTGGGGTATCGGACTGGGCGCCATGCACGCTGCCAACGCCGTGCGCGACCAGGCACATATCCAAGCGGTAATCGGGCCAGGTGCATTCCCTTTCCTCTTCGAGGTCCGGGATTAAGCTTGTATGCAGCATCCACACGCCAGCAGCGTGCGTTCCTGCTCTGCGTGTTAAGATAAACACTGATTGAAGGTCTAGTGACCGCAAACTCGGGCTTCCTCTAGCTCAAATTCTTGTGGGGGAAGTGGAACGGCGACGACGTGCGTAGCCTCGAGGAGCCCACCGTGATGCTCATCACACATGTCGGTGCGCCCCGCACCACCCCTCATCTCCACCTCCCCAATTAATTGAACTCCCCCAGGCTGCCTCCTAAATTTCGACCCCCTCGCAGGCACCTCGCGCACCGAGCCCCCCGCGGCAAACGCCTCCGCAAGCACTGCCAGTCTCGTCGACACAAACATGCACGAGACGTACCTCATCCGCCAGCTGCACACGTGCAACGAACTATCGTGCATTGCAGTCCCAGGGCGGCTTTTATTGTATATGAGGCTGATTTTGTTTTGCTTTTGGGCAGGGAGGGACCCAGACAGTTGTCCGCCGACGAACGCACTGCAGCGGTTGATACAATTCGTGCATACGGGATATCAGTGGACTGGGACTGCGGAGGCAATCATGTGTTCCTTTTTTCATTACTTTGTGAAGGTGCTAATTGTGCTGGATGCAGTTCACGTTCAAATATCTCTTTATATCCATCGCGCTGCGGCTGCCCGCCATCTTCCGGAGCACCGCTCGTGCGTATTTCTGTATCCAATCTCCTTGCCATATGTGCTAATTGGGCTGCTCAGACTTTTACTACGTTGAGAAGGGCATCTGGTTTGTGTGCTTCTGCCCTCCTCTCCCCACCAAGTGAATTAACCCACCTCTAGCTACGTCACATGTCTCTTTCCTTGGTCTGGGTCGCATGGTATGTGGGTGAGTGATTCCTTACATACTACTTCTCCACCGCATCAACTGACTCGGCGGTAGGCAACGGAACGAGCAACGGAATCCGTACGGCACCGCTGCGGCGTTCGGCATTGTCGTCTCCCCGCTCATCTTCCTCCGGGTGTTTGCACCAGAACGATATCTCACTGGTAACATAATGTGTTGTGTACGTCCCTTACCTCGTATGTTGAAAACCCTACTAATTTCCTTCTGCAGGCAACATTTGCGCTAGTGGTATGTTTTCATGATCATACCTAAGTCCAGTTTTGTTACACTCGTTTAGTTAGTATATCATGCACTACATGGCTATGCACATTGCAACAAATTAAATATAATATTTTTTTAGTCGTTGGGTAGCGGGCTTTGCCGCTTGTCGGCCTTACCAGCTTTATTTGAACTCTGCGAAACCCACCGGCCCGATCATTTCCAGTGACATGATGACCACCGCCCTACACTGCCTCTCCACGTTTAGCTCTCCGGCATTTTTCATTGATCCTCCAAGGGCCCGTTCTCAGCATCCTCGTACTGTACTATCTCTACCTGCGCTTCCAGCGCCAGATATCTCTGAAGCATCGCAATCCTAAGTACTCCCGCAGAACATCTCGACGACGCAAGTCAATTCGGCGGCGACTCGTCCAAAGAGGGCCAGAGCTGTTGGAACGGCGGCAGTGTTCAGACCCTACAGCAGTTGCTGGGTCTCTGTGCGTGGCTTCTTTTTCTTCATCTCCTCACATTCTTGACGTGGCTTCATTCACAGCGACTTACCATCCCTCTCCGTGCGGACTTATACCTAGCATTAGGATTGAACTACTCTATTCGTCCTATCCAAGCTACTCCCGCGTCTGCGGGCGTCTCTGGCCCCAAGCCGCAGGCTAGCTCCCTGCGCCGTGCTCTTTTCAGGCTCTCACAATTGTCCCTGCAGAAGGGCGCGTTTACCAGCGCCGCACCCAGAGTCACCCACCGCACCGTCTCCGCATATCGACTGCCGACAATGCTGCGCGAAGACTCGGATGACGCTACGCGGCTCTGCGGAGCGCATCGAGGGCCAGATGCTGCCGCCGATCCTCTCCGGCAATACGATGGCGCACACAGCTATTCACTATAGTGCGCAGGTTCTTCTTCCATTCCCTGCACATCTATGGCTCATTCTCCGCAGACTTCGTGTCACCCGACTCGGTTCAATATAGTGCTGATCCGCGGTCCACCCTGATTCAACCACGACGTCGGCGCATTTTCTAATCAAGTTCCCACTCGTCTAACTCCCACCGCGCTTCGTCTTTTATCGTCTGTACATCTACAGCTAAACCTCTGCAGATTGGAACTCCCATCGATTCAAGATGCATCGCAGAACCCAGTTTGTACGCCATTCTCAGCGATTAAACTTAGACTCACAGCGCTTTCAACAGTCGACGCCTACTCGGATTTCCCTCGGACACGGAAAATCGGCGTCCCAGTACGAATCTATTTCGCTGCTTCTGCTCGCTTACTAGGTAGACTCCGCTTTCTTCTAACCACCCTCCCAGGATGCCATGCCGCCGTTTACATCACAGCATTGGAGTTCAGTTCATCTCCATTTCACACACGGACTGACACTACATTTCTTTCCCACAGTCCTCATTGCTCGGTAAGATCTCCATCCCATTACTTGGCTTGTTTAATTATATCTGCACGTATGGTTCGCGCTCGGCACCTCCGATTGACCGTGCTCGCCAACACTCCCAATTCAATCTGCTTCGTTGAACTCAAAGCACTCACTAGCCCAACCCGCAGATCCTCTACTCACCATCTCCAGCGCCTCCAATTCAAATTCCCCTCCATCGCACGCCTGCTTTCCAACGATCCCTCAAGCACGCGAGGGATTCCAAGCTGTACTCCGCGCAACCGCCTCACCTTGATCGTACTCACCACATCTCTCGTCCGGGTACCCGCGCGGATCTTCTCTTCTCCTCGCCTCCTCGCTCTGCCCCTCGCCGGTTCTGGACATTCGCGCAACGCACGGCCCGGTCCCCGATCTCACACGTAACCCAACATCGCATTCACATTTCGACTGACTCTAGAATCCACTCCGGCCTTCGCCGATCCAACGCGGGAACCTCGCTTGAAACGATTCAGCACGAGGCTTCAAGGCAATTCACTTCAACACGAGGCACGGCTCGGATTTACTCTGGGATTGCCTTCCTTCGTTGCGATGCACGTCCGTCTATTCCAAGAAATTCTACTCCTACTCTTCCGCGCCTCACGCCACCCAAGTCCCTACAACCTTGCGTCTCCGACTCCGCATCCTCCGCCTCCGGCTCTCCCGCGTCGATTCTTCGATTCCTATGTACCGCAGTCAAGCAAGCAAGTACACACCGCTCAGAGTCCTTATCCTCGACCTCGTGATCCACTCGAGACTCAAGACTCACTCACTCACTGATCTCCAGACTCGGATTCGGACTCGGAATCGAGACTCGGAACCAGGACTCTGACTCGGGGCCAAGACTCTGACTCGAGTACGCAAGACTCGGACTCAAGACGCGGCGAGCTCGGTGCAAGGGCAGCACATCTCTGGAGGCGAGGCACCCTCGCTTCTCGTTCCGGCGCGGGTCCACTTCCAGGACTCGCGCGCTGAGGCCGCGCAAGATTCGGCGCTCGACTCCGCGAGGCGCACTCAAGCCTCAGCTCTGCGCCGCGCAAGTGCAGACTCCACGCAACGTGCCGCGCGTCGACTCGGGACGGGGCGCACGCACGGAAGGGATGGGAAAGGGGAATGGTGTATTGGCATGGGCATGGGTAGGTAGTACATGTAGGTATGTGAGGATACACATCGATGTAGGTGGATGCGAATGCGAAGGGGAATGCACCCCGCGGGTGTACGCGTCTTGCGTAGCAGCAAGTGCAAGAGCAAGAGAGCATGAGGCGCGGGAGGTAGGGAGCGATGTGCGCAAGCAGCGCGGGAGCGAGGACGGACTTGGCGGGGCGCAAAGATGCGCACCCCCCGAGCGAGAGCGCGGGCGCAGCGCACGCGCACTGCGCGCAGGGCAAGCAGACGCCGAATGCGGCGGTGCCACAACGATGTGCACGGAGGGGTGCGCGGCCTTGATGAGGACGTCGCGGCGATCCCGCTATCGCGCGAGTGAACCACATCCTCGCTCATGCGCTGCGCGTCCTCGCCGACGCGCCACACCGCCGCGGCCTCGCCGATGCGCGACACCACCCGCGGGTAGGAGAAGAGGGGAGGACGGAAGAAGGAAGGAACGAGAGAACGAGGAAAGGGAGCGAATCAGTAAGACGACGCACCGTGTATTCTCCGACATCCATTCCTGCTGGCCTCCCATGAATCGCGCCGCGGCTCTTTGTGGGCGGCTATGGGTGGCCATCCTGAAGCGTGGGAAGATTACGTAGTCTGCCAAATACGGATCACAGCTGCCATCATCTGTCCTGTGGAACCATAGAGTCCACACCCAACTTGCTCGCCAGCCGGCGCTTCCGCATCAGTCCACCGCCCTGCTGCTCTCCCCCGCCCGCCGTTTTGTCCTTGCAGCAATCCAACGCCTCTGGCGCTCCACCGACCATGCTCTTCGTTCTCACCGCCGCCGCCCTCTGAGCGTATCCCTCACACCTCCCTTCAGATTCCATTGTATCTCCGTCGCTGCCCTTGCCCTTACCCGCCATTTTCGGCGGGACTACTCTGGGTTCCAGGCGTCCCCCGCAGTCCTCGCGCTCTTCCCAGCCCTAGCACCTGCGCCTACACACTGCCAACTGGCCGCTGCGCTGTCTCCTCGGCACGCCGCCGCCTTGTACATCCTCCCCCGCCTCACTAATTCACTCCAACCGCCCGCGCTGCCCTATTCGCCAGCCAAGCACATTCAGTTGTGCTTACGTGCCACCAGCCACCGCCTGCGCTACCTCGTTCGGCCGCCGCTCGCCGTTCTTTGGCGCGCTCTACCCCACCGGCCCTCTGCGCACTCTCTGGCCCCAACACAGACCCGAGCGAGCTCCGGCTGCTCATTCCTTTCCGCAAGCCCGTCGACTTTGCTGTACCCACCCCGCCCCATCCACCTACTCCCCAGCCGCCACCAGCGCAACTATGCGCTTCGTCAACGTTCTATCCCTCTCCCCCGCACCCCCCTCGACGCCCGCGCGTCCTTCACGGCCACCTCTGCTTCCCTATTTCGACGCCGCGCGCCGTCTATGCGCACCCGCCCTACGTCGACCCACCCGCTCCCGCCGCTTACATTTGCCGGCTGTCGAATCCAGCCCTTCCTCGGCGCCATACGCGTCCGCCGAGCACCCCCCACAACCTACCCGCATTAGCGTCCCGGTATTTCGCTATCGTCCGCTGACGGAGCGCCTCTCGATCCTTTCCTAGTAGGTAAAGCTTTTTTTTCTTTCCATTATTCTATCTTTTCAAATTTGTATACAGGTGTACTACGATCCTAAAACACTCCTTGCGTCCCGTGGCCCTCGCCGCCTTCTCCACGTCGCCACCATTCGCATCAGAATCGTCACTGTCGACGATACCCTCCGAGTCAAGTAAGCGCACACAAAAAATGACTTGTCTTTCGCTCTCACCGACACGATGCCCCCGCGCTTCCGAGCCCGACGAATCTATTCACCCTCTTCAAGACTCTCGAAAGGACGCGTCGGAAGCGTCCGCACTCCCCTTTTCGCCGCGGGGAGAATGGAAATGGCATGTCTTGGTGACTTCGAGTTTTTTCTCCCTTGTTTCTTTTCCTGATTCCCCTTTTTTTTTCTTCCTTAGCTTCTACCGTCTTTGCCACCGACCTTATCATCCTCTCGCGAACTCGTCAACCGGAAATTCCAGGCTTCGATGAACGCACGACCACTGTTGTAGGCATCGGTATGTGAAGATTTGCGGGGATTCCTGAGACTTGAGTAAGTTCCCACATTTGTCTTTCTTTAAAATTTTCGCATCTTCTTTTATTTACGTCGCTCGCGTCGACGTTGAGGTTGACGCGGACGCCAGCTTCGTTGGCTGCAGATCGCGCATACGATTGGCAGCCTTTCTTGCTGGACACGGTCGCCGTAGTGCGCTCGAGGCCTCGTTTTCCTTTTATCTCCCCCGGGGGGCTTGCACTTCCATTTAGTCTTCCGCTTTCATTATCTTTTGGCTTTCACCTTGGCCCTCTCGGATGTGCCAAGCGTCATCGCTCTGCACGTCCGATGAGGTTCCTGGGACCTGTATGCCGCGCCCTCGCACTCATCGCCGAGTCCGGCGTCGAGCCCCAGGTCGCGGCTACGTTCCTTTTTTGGATACGATCCACTCGCCGCGCACTCTCGTATTTTTGTTAT
The DNA here is from genome assembly GCA_029204335.1 of Mycena vulgaris. Taxonomy (NCBI): domain Eukaryota; kingdom Fungi; phylum Basidiomycota; class Agaricomycetes; order Agaricales; family Mycenaceae; genus Mycena; species Mycena vulgaris. The sequence continues at coordinate 190,711 of JARGYA010000165.1, forward strand.
TCTTTCTTTTCTATTATCACCCACCTTTGCTCCCCGCGTCGTCACCCTCATCGTCCGCGTCGACGTCAACGACCTCGGCTGTCAATCGTCTTACATGAACTTTTGTCCCTTCAAAGTTCTATACTCGGCGTACCGACGTCTCTTGCCGGGTTCCAATTTGAATCCAATTCCAACTAGGCTTTGAAGTCAAAAACTTGGTTTAGGTATACATCCCCGCTGCGCACAATTTTCACATTGGTACTTGAAACTATTTCTCCAGATTGCCGACAGTCAGGAAATAATATGGCCCTGTTGGTTGTATTTCATTCTTTCCTGACGCCAATGTTCTCTTAATTAGATTAGCGAGAGCCGTCTAGCCCCCCGAGTCTGCGTTACACGCAGTATGTATCCGGGCCAGCTCGTTCCACTCTGGATTCAATTCTCGTCCGCAAACTGCCCTGCACAGCTGGTCCGTTGTGTTGTTCGTTCGCTGCTGAAGTAGGTTTTTACCATATGATCCTCCAGTCCTCTCGTTAAGCCTAGACTATTGTTCAACCACCGTCAAGAAGCCAACTTCAAAGTCCAAAGCGTATGACGCTACAGGATGGGGTACGGAATTTTACATTTCGCTTTGCAGACTTGGAACCGACATTCGATGGTTGAGGTAGAAAGAGTTTAACATTGATCCAGGAATAAGCATGCGGATTTGAGTCCGCTAGTCACCGACTATATATACGAGCGTAAAAATGCTCCAATGCAGAAATGGCAGCTACATCCCCAACGAGCTTGTACAGCTCTCCCTTCTCCAAACTCCCCAGAAAAAGAAGTAGTAGTCGTTACTCAAGAGTCCCGGACGGAGACGGTCGAGCCCGAGAGCGTGGCCGAGCAGAGCTCAGAGTTCTGGACGAGGTCGATGAGGGTGGCGCCCGAGGGGGTGACGGAGGTGCCGGAGCGGACGGCAGAGCCCGTGAAACTGGAGGTGGGGAAGGCGGCGAAGGAGACCAAGCTGGAGCCTGACTCGAAGTCCTCCAGAATCCACTCGGCCGAGGTGGCGGACAGGCGGGTGCCACCGCTGACGGTGCCGACGATAGAGGTACCACGGCTGTTGTTCTTGATGGTGACGGTGCCCGAGGTGGTCGAGGTCATGGTGACGGTGGTGGTGATGCTGTCGCCGGTTTCGACTGTGCGGGTGAAGTGTTAGTTTTATCGTCCATCATGAGTGGGAGGAGGGCCTTACCGGTGAGGGAAACGTCGCGGCTCGCAGCGGGCAGCATTTCAGTCCAGGCAACGTTCTCCTGGCGGCCGCCGACGAGCTGGGAGAGGGTACCACCCTGGATAAGGGCGGAGTCGCTGAAGCCATCGATACCGACCCACTGGGAGATGGCGGGGTCCGAGGAGGCGGACTGGCCGGAGCGGAGGCTGATGGTAGGGATGGTCCAGGTGCCCACGACCGATGTGAAGCCCGAGCCGGTGACGGCGGCACCGCACCAGTTGGACGACGTGACCGTGGCGGCAGACGCGCGCCCGTTGAGGCGGTTGCGCTTCCGGGCCTCGCCGACCTTAATCATGGCCTGCGACTGGAACCTGGTCAAGGGGCCGGCGGAGAAGGGGACCTCGGTGCCGTTCTCGAACCTCTGGAAGGTCCAGGTGACCTCGGCGGTGGCCAGGGAGGCTGCGAGGATGGCGATGATGGCGGCAGCCTTCATGTTGGACAGATAGTGGGAGTTCTAGCTTAAGAGGCGAGAGAGGCTCAAAGAGGGCTCAGAGGCAGGCGATGAAACCTGGGTATCAGATGGCTTGATCGAGGGATGAGGACGACGGGAGGTCAGAACTCTTATATACTTTTTCTACATTCTTGATCCCGTAACCAGAGAGCCATCGTGCCCAGTACCGTCCGTTTTGGCTGTGGAGCCATATAAAGCCGACCACTCGGGGCTTGCAGATAGCAGGGCCGTAGCACGCGGCTGGATGAAGGGCCAATACACTTTTCTCGCACGCGCTCGTGCAAGAGAAGATAGAGGAGGCTTCGATCGGATGCTCTGGAGAGACCGTGCGCGCGCGTGCAAGACAAGATAAAGGATGAATGTAAGAGGAATGTGAAACATAATAAACGTGATCGTTCGGCGGCCTTCGCCGCCTCGGGAAAAAGCTCAGGACCGAGGAAAAAGGATATAAAAGTGGAGGATGCAAGGCGGATAGAGAGAGCGTGGTGTTATCGAAATCATGCGCGATCTCTTGGTCGCGTGGAGCTCGCAACGCGAGCGATGCATCCTTTCCGCTGTTATGTGCCTTTCTGGTAGACAAGTATAAGCTCACTTATACCCAGGACTACTTCAAAGTACTTTAGAATGACTCCCACCAGACTTGGCTGGGTCAATCGGCCGTGAAAGACAGATAATTGCACACCAAAAAAGGAAAATTTAACAGTTCTCGTGAGATTTTCAGACATGGCTCGTGATCGCGCATGCGGGCGATCTTTGATGTCTTGTCTTGTCTTGCACGCGCTCGTGCGAGCGCGCGCGAGAAAAGTGGATAAACCCCGATGAAAAGTCGCCCACTCTTCCCGTGTGGACAAGTATAACCCAAAAAGAAGCACCCCAAAGGCAGCTGACATGGCGAAACATGGCAATCAAGCCTGGTTATTATTAACCGTTCTTTAAGATTGCAAAAATAGGCAATGCCATCTGACATTCTTTTTAGGTCCAGGACATTGCGGCTTTGTCTCCGACATGGCGGCTTTGCCTATTCTTTATCGGGACCGCTTCCCTTTTACCCAGGAAGCTCTGATGGCATATATATATTGTCCCAATAGCCTCTGGAGGGCCAGAATTTTTTTTATTACACTGCTACCCTCTGTAAATGCTCATGGCTCGGATACACGCGGAAAAACTCGGCGGGAACCGGCTAGGTAACATCGATGTTGTGATTTTTGAGTTCAGACTGGCATCGAATACTCGATCCTCACGTTCCCACGTTGTGAAGCCGAAACAATGGATTCTTTTCTTCGTTCCTCCTTATCCTGATTACCGCTTTTCAACATACAATATCATTGCTAATTTCACCCCAGCCTTCTGCCAACACCCTCCTGCAGCCACACATTCAACGTTAACTCCAACGTCGTGCAATGACTCCGTATTCGTCACAGATCGGTGGCCGCTTGCGCCCGTGCTGACGACTTGAAACCACCACGACGGGAAGTCAGCACAGGCACAGGCACAATATGAGTTTTCACCAGCTTGCAGTTGGGGCATGTCTACCTACGATAAGCACAGTGTATGTAGTGGGTATTATACCCATGAGCCACCCTCTAAGCACCAAAGAACCAGCCTACCAATAGAGATAATTTTTATATTTAATCTTTATATCCTTTGTTTACGCAAAAAATTCCGATCATGTACAGAAAAAAATTCATTGTGGTGAAATAAAATCAAAAACGCAGTTTGTCCAACCTAATTAGGCAATTCTGGTTCAGTTTGTGGCTGATGCAGCCAAGAGGAGGCGTGGGTTGGTACATATACCCCAGTCACATTTTTCCTGGAATCTACTCGGGAAAAGGTCTATACCTCTCTCTTTGATCACGTTATTCAGTTCAACGGTTGTTGAGATCCATAAAGACCGGACAGAAACATAACGCGCGCTGGACCGGAAAAGCATTGCCGGGTTGACGTAAATCTGATCTGACATGGACAAAATATCAACATCGCAGGGACAGAATTACATTATATGAGTGACAACGACTTTTCAATTGAACCTGAATGTTGTGTGTGCTGGGCAGAAATGGCTAGAGTGCTGGACTGCTTGTGTATGAAGGTCAGACACAATTCAGAAGTTATGGGGACCGAATTTCATTCCCTGGGGCAAGACTGTAATTCCGTGTGACAACAATGCCACACGCTTTAAAATTTTCCTCGTTCGGGGGTGCTCATCAATTTGCACATGTGGGTTCCTTCTCCATAAGGCTCAACTGCTCTTCGCTCTCTCTCCTGCCGTCGGCTTGCGCAATCCACAAAACCCCGTGCTTCCTCCTTAGTCCCACCATCATCTTCAAATCGAGGTACGCCGTTGCACGTAGCCCGGACACTCTGTCTGCCACAAAAGCACAGTTGCAGTTCCGAGAGTGATCTGCACGAGCTCTTCCGATGTAGATGCATGACTGGCAAAAATAAAATCGGTTGCAATTGAAAATCGACATCTACTAAATTTTCGAGCATCCAGCTCATGCCGTTTGGTCCTTGAGCCTCAATGCACTGCCTACAATGTTCTATGATGATTCCCGTTCGTGCCATGGTGCTTTCTTTTTCACCCATCCTCGTGCTCGCCATCTTTGGCGTCGTCTCGCTGCCAGCACCCTTCTCAATGGAGTCGCTTATGTCGGAAAAATTGTTGCGCCTCAACACCTTCACCGACACACACACGGCACACCGCTACCTGGGAGAAGGATGTATCATGCACTCTCCCGAGAGCAGTGGCATGATGTATCTATTGCTCTTGCGAGAGCAGCGCCAATGATGTATCATTTGAGAGCAGATGCCGTTTAGGTACGTGACTCACGGGGTCCCATCATTGTCGCCGGCAGATGTGAGCTCGTTGTCATGGACGGCGTCCAGCGTGTTGCTGTTGTTTGCCACAATAGGATCCACCTTGTGAAAATTGCGATCCTTTGTTCTGAACTTACGCACCGTGACTTATCTCACAGGCCCAACCGATCAACTTTACTGCGACCGACATCAGCCAGATGCGGTGAATGCTCTGTTTCTTTGCGTCAACAAGATTGACACTCCCGAAGCTGCCAACCGACGCCTTTGAACTGTCCCGTGCTCCCACCTGCCTGATATGTGATTCAACCAGTCTTATTGAAAGAAACATATGTGATGGATGTTGATTTAGCAATATGTATGCAGCGCGTTGAATATTTGGAAGATAATCCTCTCAAATCCATTCACTCCGGAAATTCCGCCGCAAACTTGATTGTGAACAAAGCTAACCGGAGGTTTCAAAGCACGCCTCGGTGAGTACGGGAATCGTCAGAGTGCCCTGTCACTGTTGAGGCTTGTTCCGCATTCCCTCTGCGTCAAGTACCACTGCTGTCCAGAAGACAGACGCGTGCCTTAGCTCCGGGTTTCACGATTGAAATTGAAAGGTGGGAAGATAGAGATGTATTCACATTTGATTCAAATATCTCCGAAAGCAAACTGAAACCCCGAATTCTTACCATGGCCTGACGAGCATTACACGGCAACCTTCTTTGCTTCAATACACTGAAGGAAGGCACTATCGCCTGGCTGGCGGGGTACGGCGACCACCTTCCACCCTGTGCGTGCCAGGAGCTCGACAAAATGCATCCGCGTGCGCTCCTGCGAGTTGCACAGTAAAAACATCTGCGGCATAGAATTAATATACGTGGGACATAGCAAATGAAAAAATAGTCGGGAACGTACAACCATGTCGGCACTGTATCCCAAATCATTGGCCGCACCGTAGTTCGGGAGCAGGGGCGCGGGCGCTTCTTGAACACCTTCCTCCGCGTTGGGGTCACTACTAGCAAGCGGCATGACGCTTTCGAGGAGCAGGAGAGTGGTCTCTGGAGCCGCTGCCGCTGAGAGCTGCGTGAGGATCTTGACGCAGTACTCGTCAGACCAGTCGTGCATTATCTGCTTCATAAGAAACACGGCGGCTCCGGTCTGTGGCTGGGGTGTAAAGAAGTCGTGCACTGGGTTGCTCAATTGAATACTTGGTATATTTGAGAGAGGATTCTGTGTACCTTGAAGCGCTACCTGCCCAGACGAGATTGCCGTGGGCATCTTTGCATCCCAAAGCTGCAGAAAAACCGTCATGTCGAGAGGACCGGAACGATTTGGTTGACTGACCTCTCTTCCCTGCTCGACAACTTTCTCCTGATCCTGAACCACGAACTTGAGTTCTGGAAACTTTGCCGCAAGCGTGAGGCACGATGTCCCCACTCCTCCGCCCACATCAACAACGAGCGAACCTACGGCCAGGCCGCTCCAATTGTACGCTACAAGAAACAAAATCCATAGGTTAGCCAGACATAGTTGTTAACAATAAATGATTTCGCAGACCTTTGAGGATGGCGTCGGGAGGCTGCAGTGCCTGAACGCCTTTCATGCCAATATTGAATCGATGCTGTCGGAATTGCTCCTCAGGCCTAGCGAAATACGTCCACAGTGTCACCGGGTGTCCCAGCGAGCGAGCAAGTGGGGTCGCGGTGGGGTCGCCCGAGCGTGCGGTGGCGGGATCGGCGAGTGTTTCCCAGGCGTAGGCGGAGGCCTTGAAGCTCTCGTCGAGGCTGCGAGTGGAAGTAGAAACGAGTTGACGAGGGGGATTGAGATAGGTGCGACCCACTGGTGTGATGCTAGGGCTGCCAGGCCAATTGTTCCGTCATGCTTATGTTCGGGACTGAGAGTAATGCGTATCAGAGCAGAGCACAATCTAATGAAGGCAGAACTTACTCTGCGATGATCTCTGCGCTCGGCTTCAGCGTGTCGAGCATGCTTGAGATACGGGTGTTAGTAAAGACGTTCGGCGAAACTTCACGGTAGACATGGTGAGTTGCGAGGAAGCGCATGAAGCGTGCTGGGAACGAAAAACTGTCCCATGAGTTTATTTTAAAATCAGCGAACCCAGTAATAACGGACCCAATTTTTCAGAGTCCTGGCCATTTTTGGCGGCTATATCCCGAACGTGCATTCCCTGTACGACAGCATCAGATACGCATCACTGCTGCTGGCAGGGCTAGACCGTCACCGACCTGCGGCCCTGCCTCGCGCAGAATCTCCGTAACGCCTGCTTCCAGACAGATCCGTAAGGCGGCCGATTTGAGATACTGCGAGGGGAACGTGAGTGAATGTCGGGGAAGAAAATCATCCACGAATGAATGACAACGACGCACACCACCGATAATGCGGTACAACGACACCTGCGGTGGCGTCACGATGGCTTCCAGCTGGAGCGCAGCGGCAGCGATGATGCGTGCGGCCTCTGCGGCTTCCGGGTTCGCACGAAAGTCCTCCGATGGCGGCGCAAAAGCTGTATGGAGGTCTGGGATAGTCGTGCCAGAGGACTGGCAGGCGGCCTCGAGGGTTTCGACGGACTGGGTGATGAGGGCGAGGAGTTGTCGAACGGGGGTAGACATGGGCGGCAAGGAAGTTCCAGATATGACGACTATCGTTCTAAGGGGTTGTGGGAAGGGCACTTCGCAGATGGGGCGTTACAGCTTCCGGCGCCCCCCGCGAGGGCTACCCACTGATTCGCCACTGGAATCAGATACCAGGACGAGTCTCAGACGATGTGTTTCCGGTGGAAGTTCTGTGTCCGTGTGGTGGTGTGGGAACGATGGCCAAGGACTTTGAATTCATCAAGTAATAGTCGTCAAAGCACAGCGTCGTGAATACATGTGTCTTTTCTCCAGGTTGGTCCAGAACTACGGGGAAATTTCTCGCTGTTGCGGAGCTGAGCCGTGGCAGCTTGCGTGGCAGGAAGCAAAGGCCGTTTCGGCTTGGTTTTCGGATCATGGATTCGCGGCAACCGCATCACCGGTTCGCTCTCCCGCTCCTTGCTTCCTGCGCTCATATCGCTCTTCGAATCTGGCTGCTCTGTTCGCCCCGATCCTGAATGTCTCTGCACATCTATTCTAGATCTCACGCCACACCCAAAGCTATTTCGGGCTTGTGGAGATGGTCGCGCGATGAATCCTCCAACTTTATGCGCAATGTGCTCGCGTCAATATCTGGCTGGGCAATGGGTCTTTGAATCCGCATGAAGCTCTACGGATATTGGTATATCATCTCCACAGAACGACTCTCTGTGAGGCTTGTATGTGAAAAGAGCGGACCGCAAGTGCTAACTCAGCCACTCGGCGCAGTCATCATGAAAATCTCTGGACGGAACCAAATGCTCCAGCATCTCAAGCTACAATCGACCTACTCTATGCAGTGGTCAGCTATGCGCTCGGCCTTCTGCTCTTTCTCGTCCTATTGACTAGGTGGATTGGAATGCATTTTGTCAACACCGGTCTTCCCATGTTCACTTGAGGTGCAGCTCTACGATGCTGATCCCCACTACTATGGCTATAGGGAAGAGGGTCGCTGAGACATCACTTGAAGAAGCCCTTCTAGTACTCCTCGCAGGCGTCTTCGGATCCCAGCAAAAATCACACATCGAATGCAGGTCTCTCTCACGCCGTTTCGAACTCCCGTGTATTTGTCGAACAAATGAACCAAGCGAACGATCGTACATTCTTATAGCACTTCTTAGCACCCACGATGGGGGTATCTTTCAAGCGATCACGGACCTGCCCCTATGCCGCGTTTTCGTGGTGCGATTGATTCCCACTCTCCATCTTATGTTCAACTCCCACGGAAACGCTGAACACACGAAAAAAGCCAATTCTGGCATTACCAAAACCCATCGGCGATCTGAAGGGGCCTCACGCAACAAGACGATGAACATATGCACAGCCTTGTAAATATTCGAGGATCCCGTCGACCGCCAATCTGTTGTCGAATCTAACGAGCCAAGTATCATCCGACACGGCTTCAATCATGAATACCGAGTAGATGGATTTGTCAGTAACAGAGACCGAACTTCCAAGCCGAACGTCCAAGTATCAAGGAGCACCTTGTTATGTGATCTCCAAATTGAACACCTTCTTGCGGGAGCAGACAAGGTGGGATGGCAGAACTTCGCCTTCGTTGGCACATTCTACGAGTCAGGGCAACTAACGCCATAAACGCGATCAAGATTGGAAGATGTTCCCGAGCCATCCAGATGAATAAAATCACATGATTTGTGCGCGTACAGATTTCACTGTAGGGTCAATGCCCGGCCTAGATAACACGAGGAAACACCTCTGATTCATTCATCTTCTGTAAGAGAAAGTCTTCCTTCAGTCAATTTAGGCAAGAACAGGCCTCTGGTGATAGGACTATGGCTCGATCCGGTCCTCCATGCGAGGAGCAACAGCAATTGATTCAGAGATCGCGGAATGAAGACAATGATCATGATGACCAGTTGGACTGTACCTGATGGGAACTGATAGAAAAATGGGATACTGAGACGGCGCTCTCCTCTGAAACAGATACGACAACTCTTGACGACAACTCAGTTGGATACAGGCAAAAGTGGAATTTTCAAGCATGTGCCGCGAGAACACGTCGGCTTGATGATAGTTCGGTCTGGAGTGAATCAGAAATACCTAAAGACGATTCACAACTGAATGATTTGCGCCAAAAAGCATTTGCACTGCGATAATTTGGTAAAGTAAAATAGGCGCCCGGGCGAAACTTTTGACCTACAAAAGTTTGTTTTCCGACCCCTATCCTTATCTTTGACCCTTGGGCGGCCCCAGAACTGGAACATAAGTTTCCTAGCATAGCGCGCATTGGTTCCGTCTATTCACCGCCATTTGCTTCTTGTATATTCTTTTGGACCGTGCAGAGCAAAAATTTGATTAAGGGGGGGCCATTAGTGGCTGTGGAAACGTACCCCGAAGGTTTCCTAGGCATTGGGGACTACAGGTATCTCAAACTATTGAAGTTACGTCCAGTCGTCCCGGATTAGGTACCCAGTCGGATCGGCACGTGACTGTGAAAACCTGCTGGGTCAATTGCGCTAACTTAGACTCGCGACCAGTTCGTTTTCCAGCACTGATCACGAGAGCAAGAAGATCGGTGCTGTGAAACGACTGGAACATCATGTCATCATTTTGGCTGACAGCGCCAATCGTGATTTCGGACTTAGGAATTTCTGCCCCTCCCACAGCCCTCCCGTACTTTCAGAACGAAAGAGCTCAAGACCCAGGTTATACAGAGGAAGTTGCTTCATTTTTCATTTTGAATTGATAGAGAACTGTTTATTTTTGGGCAAAATCTGAAACAAGTTGGTCTCATTCAACTTAGAATCGAAAACTGGCCATGTTTCCCTATACAACTTTGTACACTTTTTCTGAAGGTTGGGAAGGTCAAAAATCCTAAGTCCGAAATCTCATTTGGCGGCATCAGCCAAAACCGCAGCATGATATCCCAGCCGCTTCGCCAACCGTGATAAGCGCAGCCACGTGCTTGGCGAACGCGGTTGGTCACGAGCCTAGCGCTAACTAAGTTTCTAACTAACAACCCCTATTTCCACTATGCTGACTGTAGCCGATGCTCCAATCCCCATTCCGATGGCTCCCGCCCCAGCGCATAACACAGATCTCTGCTTTCCCGCCTTTTAACTTTTTCTTGCGTTTTTCCCTCCCTCGCGACGTGGCAGTGCCCCGATCATTCATCATGTCGACGGCAACAATGATGTGATTACGTAGCTTTGCCTCTTGCTCTTCACCGCCATGACGATCCCCCAAGAAATCGTCGATTGCATCCTGGGCGAAGTAGATGACGTCGGATCTCTGAAATCATGTGCGCTGGTGGCACCCAATTTTTGCAAGCCCAGTCAGCGCATCCTTCTTCACTCGCTAACTGTGGAGAGTGGCTACAAAGACTCGCATCCATCGAACTACAGCGCGGTGTTCCGCCTTCTGGCGGAGTCCCCTCACATCGCGGTCTACATCAGGAAATTGACGATACAACTGCCTGTCGGGCATACGACCCTGCAGGACATCGAGACTCTCCGTTGGATTCTCGCCAAAATGACGAAGGTGCAACATTGTACCCTTAGTGTCAAATACATCCAGGACACTCGCTGGAGTACTCTTAGCCCCACACTCTCATCCACCATCCTTGATTTCGTTACAAAGCAGCAATTGCGCTCAATAACCCTTGCCTGCCTACAGGACATCACCCTCCCGGTCTTGCTCCGCCTCATTACATCGACCTCCAGACTTAATTGCGCATTTCTCGGCGGGGATCCACAGGGGAAGAGACTCCAGGATGTTGAACGACCGTGCCCACCCTCTCTCGACTGTTTGATACTCAATTCAGACTCCACATACGTCACAGATTTGTTGGCCCGTCCGGAATCCGAGGCGCGCACCCGGAACCTCAACCGCTTGGCGGTGCCCTACGAAAATAGCATGGTGTTTATTCGTCGGGCAGCAGTTACTTTGAAACATATTCGTTTGAACTGCCCGGGTACGTCATTTCACTTTGGGGTATACATATACATTCCAATAACCAACGATTACAGGTTCACACACCCAGTCGAATATCATTCCCTTTGAATTTCCTCCTCTTCCCTCCCTCCGCTCCATTGAGATCGGGCTACACTTTTGGAACCGCGACGAACCGTGGCTGATCAACCTCATTTCCCGCATCCTTACCTCCAACTCGACTGCAACCATTGAAGAGGTCATTGTAACTTACGGGCTACATCATTCACCTCCCGTCGACATCTCAGAATTGTTTCAATCCTTTCTCATAAAGCTAGAGGATTTACCCTTCCAGCACCCTGCAGCCCCACGCATTCGATGGAGACTCGCATACGCGAATGTGAACGTCGCGCAGCTCGTCAATTTAATACAGGTCAAGATGCCCCGATTGCATGCCACGGGAAGGCTTGTGTTCGAGCCGTATGATCTCTATTGGAGTTCCAAGTGGCTGGCCGCATCATAAAAGGTCAGTGAGACGCTACATTTTGTTTCTCAATGCGATAGCAACTTGGTCAGGAGCTTCTGAGGGGCACTGTCATCCTGTAGAACCTTCGACTGGTGATCAGATAGTCATTCCTTCACATTATATTTGCCAACTCGGTTGTTTTCTGTAATGCATGATTCATGATTCTGCTACTACTGCCTGAATTCAAAAGGAACTTTACGCTTTTGAAACTGGGGGGCCTGGGTCTTGAACCTATGAACCTGCCCTTGAGTACATCAACCTCGGGCTTCAGCGACGCGAAATTGGCACCTTGTGCAGTGTAAGACAACGGAGCGGTGGCGAGGTTTCGTGTTGGTGACCTTCTGAAAGGTACAAACCTGGGTGGTTATGACTTGAAAATTAAACATGTTGGGCTACGTTGTTCTACAACCTTCCTGTTACATTAATTCAGTACATACTGTAGCGATGATGCAGCCATAGAGTTCAGGCTGCTCGCCAACATCCGCGAGATAGACTCGTTTCGTGAAGGCATCTATCTGTTCTCGTGCCCTTCTACTCGGATGCAGCTGCCACGCCTCGTCTAAGCCACCCAAGCCCCCTACAGGCCCTCCGACTCCGGCTCCGGCTCCCGCGCCGATTCATCGATTCTTGTGTACCGTAGTCAGGCAAGCAAGCAAGTACACAGATCTCCAGACTCGGACTCGGACTCGGACTCAGAATCGACTCGACTCGGAGCTAAGACTCGACTCGAGTGCGAGCTCGGTGCGAGGGCAGCACATCTCTGCAGGCGAGGCACCCTTCCGGCGCGGGTCCACTTCCAGGATTCGCGCGCTGAGGCCGCGCAAGACTCGGCACTCGACTCCGCGATGCGCAGTCAAACCTCAGCTCTGCATCGCGCAAGTGCAGACTCCACGCCACGCGCCGCGCGACTCACTCAATCGACTCGGGATGGCGCACGGAAGGCATGGATGGGGAAACAGTGTATTGGCATGGGCACGGGTAAGTAGTACATGTAGGTATGTGAGGATGTACGTGGATGTAGGTGGATGCGAAAGGGAATGCACCCCGCGGGTGTAAGCGTCTTGCGTAGGAGCAAGAGCAAGAGCTCGAGAGCATGAGGCGCGGGAGGCAGGGAGCGATACGCCGCGGGTGCAGTGCGCAAGCAGCGCGGGAGCGAGCACGGACTCGGCGGCGCTCGACGACTGCGCACCTCGGGAGCGAGGGCGCAGACGCAGCGCACGCGGCTCGGGGAGACGCGCGCGCCACCACGCGCAGGGCACGCAGACGTCGAATGCGGCGGTGTCACGACGATGTGCACGGAGGGGGTGCGCGGCCTTGTGAGGGATGGGGACGTCGCGGCCATAGCGCGTGCGGCACGCCACCTCCGCACAGCACGAGGGGAGGAGGGAGGAAGAACAGAACGAGAGCCCAAGAACGAGGGAAGGAAACGAATCAGTAAGACGACGCACCGGGTGCTCCCGACATCCATCCCTGCTGGCCTCCCATTAATCGCGCCGCGGCGTGCGCTGAGCCATCGTTGCCCAGTAGTTACTCGAGGACGAGGCGGAAGACGAGGAGGCGCCGGGGCCTGAGGGGCCGTACGCGCTGCTGTCGATGCGTGCGAGGATGGCGCGGGCGAGGGGGTCCTGGGCCTCGTTAGCATCACTCCAGAGAAAGGTAACTGCCGCACCTCGCCCAAATCCCTCAGCACGCCACCCGCGCGGCCCTCGCCCCTCCCCGCCGCGGCCAGCAGAATGGCCACCAGCGCCTCCGTCTGGTGCAGCCTCGCATCGATGCACCCCTTGGGCGGGCCGCGCTTCCTGCTGGGGCCGAGGAACGTGCACTCTGTCCCCAGGAGCACGCAGCAGCGGCAGGCGTCCCCCGTGCCGCGCCCGCACTTACACTTGCTCTTCCGGTACTGGTCGCACGCTTTGCTGCGGCGGCGGCGGCGGCGGACTGGTTTCCCGGTCTTGCTGGGTTCCTCCTGGTCCTGGTCCGAGTCGTAGTCGCCCGGGATGGCGAGGCGGTCGAGGGTGGCAGCAAAGGGGAGGGTGTAGGCAGGTCCGCCCGGTGGCCAGGCCACGACCGTGCGCGGGGGGAACCGGGGCGGCGGCTCCGAGATGTCGCGGGACGGCGGGAGGCTGCCGGGCGGGGTGTCGAGCTGGAAGCGGAACTGGTGTTGCTGGTGCTGCAGACGCGGCGATAGCGGGCGTTCTGTCTTGATGTTGTACGCCATAAGGAAGGGAAAGATGAAAAAAGAGAAAAAAGGGCGCACATTCACAAACAGAAACGATTGTGCTCTGTGTACGCGGCGCCGGAGATGGGGCACGGCTGGAGCATGGCCCGCGCGCGCGGGGAGTGGTGTGCGGCGTATTGGCAAAGCGGCCAGGTGCGTGCGGGGAGAGTCGAGGGCCGTCCCGTGCCGAATACGTCGTAGTGCGCGCTGGACTTCCCGTGCATGAGAGGCGCGGTGAGCGGCTGGGTCGGATGGCGGTAGTATGGTCGCGGCAAAGAGGTAGGTGATGAGGACGGTGCTGTCGATGGACAAGGCTGCATCGCGGGCTGCGCATGGCGGTGGTGTTGCGCGTCGTCCTACCGGTGCGCGCAAGCGAGCTTCGGGCGGGTGCGGGCGTTCTTGCGTGATGGTAGTCCGGGAACGGTGAGGGGCGACGCATCGAGCTGAAGTCGGTCGCGGTGTGCGGGGAGGCAACGAAGGGGATGTGCGCGATAGGGACGCCGGCGGCATGTGCTGCGGAGGCCGGTGGAGGTGGGTGCCGTGGACTGGTGCGAAGATGCTCGTGGTGCGCAAGGAGCCGATTGAGGCGGCGTCAGTGATGATGGAGGGCCGACACAGGCGCTGCGCATGCGGTTGATGGAGCGCGTCGTGAGTCGCGGAGGACCGCGGGCGTGGGCTTCGAGCAGCGGGGAGAGATTACGCTCGAGATGGTCGCGGTGGGCCGGGAGGTGAGGGAGGCGACGTGGGCGGCGAGGAACGTGAGCGACGCATGCTGCGCGCGTAGGTGGTGGCACTGGTCGGGGCTACGGTGTGCGGCCGCATGGTGTGGAGCGTACGGCGTCAGGGACACGACGTCGCAGTCGCGCAGCACATTCGGCGCTGTGTGGCGGGTGCGTAGACGCGCGGCGTCTCGTGCGCGGTGCTATGGTACTGTAGACGGTCCAGAGGAGCAGCCGGTGCGGCTGGTAGTCGCGGCGCATGTCGTACGCTATGCTGCGGCGCAGCGAGGACTGGCGGCGGCGGCCGAGGACGTGGAAGCGGGAGTGCAGAGGTAGAATTACTGCGGAGAGAGTTAGTATATGGAAGAAGAGGAGAGGCGAAGAAAGAGGAAAAGGAGATACAGGGAGCATACAGGAAAAGGAAGGGGAGGAGAGTTAAAAGATGCGACAACGCACTTGCGTGGTCGGAAGCACGCATCGAGGAAGCGGCTGCTCTACCCTGCAGCAGATGAAAGACGAGACAGTCGAAGCAGGCGGGCGTCAGCGCGCGCGTGGTGCAGAGGGTGGCGAACGTCTGGAGATATAGAATCTGCGAAATGGAGGGGGTGGTTAGCTCGTGCTCTGTGTCCTCCGCGATGAAAGGAAAGACATACATTCGCAGCGGTAGAAGCGAGCGGATCGCATTGACAGTGGGTGTAGTTTGAGTTACTCGACGAAGCTCTACAGTAGCAAAGATAGAGGTATCAGCATCGTTGCAGAATTGAATAGAAAAACGCGCACACCGGAATATTCAGATGAATGTGAAAGCTCAGTGATGGAAGGATAGACGCGGGGGAGGCCTCGGGGTGGAAGAGACGACGTGGCAGCGCTGATTGCCGCGACGACGGCGCCACGCAGCGGCAAATCAACGAGCGCGAGCGCGGTGCGGGCGGAGCGAGGCGGGAACGAGCACACATGGGCTGGCGCAAGCAGTGGACGTCGGAGCGGTGGGCGGAGCTCAATAAAAAGTTTGGCTTCGTCGGCAGAAACTCGGATTTGTGGCGCCGAAGGGAAAGCGCAGCGTGGAATGCATGGCTGGGAAGGAGAAGCTTGCGAAGGGAATGAGCAGTGAGAACATCTCCCATCAGAATCTATCCCCAATTGGATTATTTCCGCCCTATTCACTTCCCGACAGTGCATGCCAAGGTATGCCGCCAGTGGAAAATATGCAGGAGCTCTTTGGGAATCCCTACTGGTCAGGTTTTTATATTCTGCCTATGTTTTGAGTTGCGATGTCACGAAGAAACATGAGCTCCGATCCGAGACTCGGAGCGAAAAAATGTTTCTGTATGTTCGTTTATGCGTGTCTCTTTTCCGGGATCCACCGAAATGGCCCAACAATAAATACATATCACCATCTAGATAAACATTAGGAATACGGTTGCCTGGAGCCTTGCCGAGCCCAGCTATAGCTACCGCGGAACAGTGATGCCCTTGAAAATTTCAACCAAACCAAGTTGAAACTTCTGTCTCGCTGGCAAGAATTCAGTTTGACTTAATTTTCCCACTTGGACATATTATATCTCGTCTCTTGGTGAGAAACAAGTGTAAAAGCCGACAGTAAAGTCAGGTATTCACCGAAAAAGCCCACAAGGCGGAGTTTGATTTCTGAGATACAAATGTGAATAAATGTGTCGCGACTTCTTCTCAAAGTGTCTTGCTTACGGCACTTTCGAAAAACCTCGACATGCGCCGTTCTTTTTTTTTTTGGTAAATAAAACATTACCTGTCTGTTCGGCAGACCGGCACCAGCCGGCAACCCAGTTGGCAGTCGTGTATTGGACTCAACGGTGCCCTTGTGGTCTCCAAGTATATTTTATCAAGCCTCGGGAGGGCATTCAGTAGCTCCTACAGATATGACTGGGTCACCAATAGTGTTGCCGCGACTCAAGTCGGCCCGAATCGATTTAATGCAAAAAGCTCCTCACTGGTGCACATTATTCCAAGTCTGTTATGATGCATTTGTAGCCCCATTGGGGCCACCCAAAATGCCCGAAGGTGTTTTGGTGACATCACATAGTTCGTGAGAAAAAGCCATCGACTTAGTGACTCGACTCCGAAGTCGAGTCGATGGAGTCGATGAAATTCCTCCACAACTAGAGGTCGGATCCCAAAGTGGTTGGAGGATAATATGCACCTACCTAGTCCCTCTTTGTGCACCATCGAATATTTGAGTTTCCTCGGCACCCTCGGCTATTACGTGAGGAATTTGATTTTGATCAACTTGAATCGCGGCAACACTAGTCACCAATGCAGGGAGGTGTAATTTATTATAGAAAAAAAGAAATTGGTGCATGTCAACGTTTTCCGAAAGCGCTGTAATTTTGTCCAGTGGATAGATGAAGATGCCTCACACATTATTTCAGTCCTCAGGAGCTATATATGTAGAATAGGACGCGGAAGACAATATTCAGTCTGGCGGCAGACGTCCAAAACGATGTGCCGTCAATGTGCCGTTGTTGGCAGCTGTCGGCATCTGCTACTTAGCCTTTCCGAGATCATCGGAGATGTACTCGTTCACTACGGATTCTCTTCGGGATGAGGTACGAGTGATCGAGAAGACAGGGTTTGATACAAGAAACGGGATCGGGGCGCGGTAATTAACAGACTCCGTGCATCGATTTCGAACAATAACAACAAACAAATGGGGCCACAACGTGGCGGATCAGCCATGCCTCTGCGAGCCCTTTGTCTCCTTCTCCCATCGCACTCTCAGTACTGTCACGATATTTGTGCAGGTCAATATGCCAAAAAACGTTAGTATATTCTACTCAAAAGCTCAATATGTCTGCTAATCTTCGTGCAGCCATTGCCACATAAATGCGGAACTCCTGGTTGTAATCGATTGTTTGCGAAACCTGAGCATCTGCATCAGCATACTAAAGACTTCCATTTGCCATCAAAACCCCCGCCAAAACCACCGATGTACAAGTGTGGCGTCGACGGTTGCACAGCCGCGAGCTTCTTGCAGCTTCCGTTGCTGCATCGGCATACCGAGGAGGCCCACCCGAAGCCCAGTAAAAATACCCCTTCTGGCTCGTGAGCTCTCTCTACCTCGTCACAAATTGTAAACCCTGACTGTTCAAAGAGCTACCTCGGCTTTCTCAACGCAAGGACACCCAATTCCCGTTTCGAATACACGATCGACACAGGCACCAGTGTCAATGACTCAACATGTTCCCCCACGGGAAAGCTATTTCCCTCCCACCTCCTACACTGCCAGCGAGGCTCCGTATGCGTTGCCAGATGTCTCTTCCCGCCAATGTAAGTTATCTTATTTCTCTGGAAAAGTTGTAATCATATTTCGTTTGGTAGCATCCACATCCACATCTTTAGCGGCACAGAATGCTGTCTCTAGTCCTGATTATGCTCCAGCGGCGGTGAGATGTTTGTTTGAGATTTAAGCAACAATTAACTCATGGAAAACAAGTTCGCTACTTCACCTCCTCTTGAGGAAGTGCTGCAACGAATAACGCAACTGGAACTCCAACGGATCCTGATTGATAAATCCACGTTGAAAGTTGGCATGGTTTGTGTGGTTTCCCCGTTCCAAGTCATCAATGCCTGATCAAATACTTTGACTCCAGCATTTTGTAAAGCTTGCAGAGATCGTTATTCTGTCATCTACGAACGATCGGAGAATCAGGTACTTAGTTACACAGCCTTTCTTTAGTTCAGGCAGAGCCTAAAGTTCAGCGCAGCTTTTTGACTCGCCTGCAGGAACACGTCGAGTGCATGAGCAAGCACAATAATGTCTGTAGTCTTGCGTATAGTGCGAAATTCCGCGCCGACATCAGGAAGGTATGGGATAACTTTTACACATTGCTCTAACATTCCTACTGATTCTTTTGGCCTCCAGTTGTTACAAGACTTAGGCTACAGTGATAACATTGAGATTCAGAAAGCCTTTCGCGAGGACGACCAGGTCATCTCGCATCAATTCCGCCAGGTAATTCACTCGGGCAAAGAGGAGATTTTAGACCTCAGCGATGAGAAAGCTACCGGTTTCATGGATGCGCTGCACAAGGTAGCATGTCTCATTGGCAAACTAAATGATAATTTAACATATTTTGCATGCGCAGTGCATCGAGGAGAGTGACGACCTCCCGTTCGTCCTTCCAGCACGGCGGTTGCTGAAAAACCTCTGTGCTGCCACCATGACCTTTCCTCCAACGCTATTCCTGGAATTGGATTCTCTAAACAAAGATTGGCAGATTGGTCACGGAGGGTTTGCAGATATTTTTCGTGGGAGATACAAACAACAGGATATTGCTCTGAAACGCTTGCGAGTGTATAAGCAGGAGCCGAACGAGATGTTAGAGTTTTCAAAAGTATGCCTGATGCCATTTCGTTACTTTCAATCTGACCTTAATGAATCTACAGAGCCTGTTGCAGGAAGTTCTCACTTGGGTCCATCTCAAACACAGTTACGTTTTACCATTTTTGGGTCTTGACGAGCAATCTTTCGAGGATTATCCACCTTGCATCGTAACACCATACATGCACAATGGCACCATGAAAGACTTTGTAAAAAAACAGCATGGCACACTTCCCGACAGGCGGGTTGACCTACTTGTGAGTAACCATCATCATACCTAAACGTCACTGACACGTGGCTTAGCTCTTTGAAACTGCGCAAGGTTTAGCTTACCTACACTCGCAAAATGTCGTCCATGGCGATCTACGTGGGGTGAAATGAATTTCATCTTGTACTAAGATTGACTTCTGACCCACGTACTTTGCAGGTAAACGTACTGATAGACGGTGGGGAACATGCTCAACTAGCCGACTTCGGACTCGCAATTGTGACTGATGCCACCCGTGGCACGAATTCAACTACACAAAGTGCCGGTTCGTGCAGGTGGATGGCTCCGGAGGCACACATCCCTCACGCCGGGTTCAAACGTACAAAAGCCTGCGATGTTTATGCCTTTGCATGTCTGTGTATAGAGGTTATATTCCTGATTGTCTTGGTGTTCTTCAGCTAATTTTACCTGAACAGATATACACGGGAGAACAGCCATTCTGGAATATTAAACACGACCCGGCGGTAGCAAATCAGATTCTGCAGCAAAAGCGCCCTCCTCGACCTTCAAGTTTGGGCCCGCCTGATGGAACTCGGGCAATGTCCGACGGGCTATGGGCTATCGTCGAAGCTTGCTGGGCCCATGAACCTTCGGATCGTCCTGATATGGACAACGTGTCGGGACTCATACTGGCGTCGCCCTGATTCGTCGGACAGATGTGCTCATGTGGTCTGCGTAGCACAGATAAATTTCAAACATGAAGATGATTATTAAATGCAGAATTATCGTGAATCGGAGAAGATTCAAGTGTTTTGCAAGGCTGAGTTGAGGTACATACCTTCGGGCGGTATCCGGGGCGTGTTTGGTCGAACGGCGTGCATGGTTTTGCCGCCGCTTGCTCGCGTACCCCGCCTCTCCCTCCGCTCGTTCTGCCTTGTCCCTCGCGCGCTCTATCCACCGGCCGCGGCCGCCACTACCCTCCCTCATGTCTGGCGTGCGCCCTCGTGGGTGTCCATTTCTACCGGTGGTGGGTCCCTCAATGTGTCGATCCGTTACGACTCGAGGGAAACTGTCGCAATCTGGTAGGAGCAAGTAGAGCGTGGGCGATGTCGGATGACAAGAGGGCCGGACAGCGTACATTTACACGGCATGGTCCAACTCATGAACGCCGGTTTCCAGGGACTCCCCTGATGTACACGCACTATATACACCATCGCCCCTGGGCCTCTCAGAACTCCTCCGGACGAGCTCGCGGTCGCAGCCTTCGGTCGAAACGTCTAATTCGCCGCCGTAGATCCAGAAGAACGCTGAAAGACGAAATGAATCCTACTCAGCCGCGATCGATCCGCCATGGTTGGGACGTGCATTTTGGATCGAGTCGGCTCGAGTGGATCGAGCCGCTCGAGCCACTAGCAGTAGGTTGGAATTTCCAGTGTAGTGTTACTACATTAAATGGCTGCTTCTATCTCGCTGGATCCGCTCAAGTCACTCGACCCCGCTCAATCCAAATCCCCACGCTTGATCCAAGTCTCCATCGCTCGATCCAACTGCGCCGCTCGATCCACTCGAGCCGAGTGCGCTCGCTCGAGCGGAGAAGAATTTGTACGAAACTACACACCGGAGAATGTTTTAGTTGGTGGGATCGAAACACAAGGATCTATCCATCGCCATCTGTCGCTGAGATCCAGATACTTTATTAGGTTATCTTAAGATCTGGCCGGTCTAGACCGCCATGATCTTATAAGATGTGGCCAGAACTTAAGTTCTGGCCACCACTGTAGTACCTATTGTACAGTATGTACCCCAATATTATGAAACCCCGGCTCAAAACTTAAGTTCTCCGCACAACTTCGAGATCTTGAGTTCTCCCCGAGATCTTAAGTTCCCGCCGAAATCTTAAGATGCTGACCAGCCACAACTTAAGTTCTCGCCGTTCTAAAAGACCAGGATAAAAGAAATATATATTCAAGCTGTACTTAAGTTCTGGAGAGCGCGGTGCAGTTCTTGCCAAACTTAAGTTCTAGGAAACAACATCAGTTCTTGTGTTCAAACATCAGTGTTGCCGAAGCTTACCAGTTCTACCACAACTTAAGTTTTGCGAGGTCTTAAAGTTCTGTGAGACCGAAGATGCTGGTGTGAAATGTCAGTGTCGGGAAAATTACTACAGATGGCAAACAGACTTACCGATGGCTTACACACGCGTGGACGACTCTGTACGCCGGGTCGTGGTGGCCGCACATATGTCCAAGGTCGCGATCTGTCAGATCGGTAGACGGTGTTGCGGCGTTGTCAATGTGCCGGGGACATCCGAGATGGCGACGGCCACCACCCCGAGCTAGCAGAGGCGGACAGAGGGAAGAGGAGGATCCGGAAGAGGGTCGACTTGAAGAGGTGGTGGAGGAAGAAGAAGAAAGACGAGCAGTCCTTGCCACCGTGACGACCAAATATTTGTCCCAGTCACTGGCACGTGCGGCTTGACTTGTCGATCTTTCTCTCTCCGACACCATCTACATCCGACGAGCAGATACAACCCCGCTCCCATCGTCCACGCCCACGGCCCCACTCACCTCCTCCATCCGTGTCTCGTCCATGCGCGCCTCGTCCGCGGCATCCGCACCCGCTCACCGGCGCGCGGGCGCCAGAATAGACGCCGAGATCTTAATTTCTTGGCCGCAACTTAAGCTCTCGCCGAAAACTTAAGTCGTGGTCCAGAACTTACAGCCGATTGCAGTACCGAAGGCGCGAATCAAAATTTCCTGTTTGGGACATTTTCAAAGAATTCCCGATATCTCAGCCAGTTCTTCACCGATCGACTTGAAAATTAGATAGATCTACTTGGCTAATTCACTCGCAATTAGTGATAGAGAGGAATGCGTGAAAATATCATGTATTACACATTTTCTGATTCCGGACTGTTTTCGGACCGAAAGCCGTCTAGCATGCCGAGAACATGTCCCAGCAGCGTAATATTTTGGTTTGGACACCATACTCAACTGAGGAAACATGTGACAGAGTCAAAGGCATGGATAACCTACTTACAGTCTCTCCAGATCCCGTGGACGCATCTGCCAGTTTTGGCATCACGAGATATTGTAAGGATTACATTTATCCATGAATTTCATAGATCTATGGCTCTATCACATGTTTCCTCAGCTGAATATGGTGTCCAAACCAAAATATTATGCTGCTGGGACATGCTCTCGGCATGCTAGACGGCTTTCGGTCCGAAAACAGCCCGGAATCAGAAAATGTGTAATACATGATATTTTCACGCATTCCTCTCTATCACTAATTGCGAGTGAATTAGTCAAGTAGATCTATCTAATTTTCAAGTCGATCGGTGAAGAACTGGCTGAGATATCGGGAATTCTTTGAAAATGTCCCAAACAGGAAATTTTGATTCGCGCCTTCGGTACTGCAATCGGCTGTAAGTTCTGGACCACGACTTAAGTTTTCGGCGAGAGCTTAAGTTCTCACCGAGATCTCAAGTTGCCGCCAGTTCTGGTCAGCATCTTAAGATCTCGACGAGAACTTAAGCTTTGACTGGGGGCTTCGTTTTGGTGTACGTATATTGCTGTATATACGGTAAAACAGGTTCTGCAGCTGGTGGCCAGAACTTAAGTTCTGGTCCCATCTTATAAGATCGTGGCGGTCTAGACCGGCCAGATCTTAAGATGACCTCCTCAAGTTTCATTGAGATCAGATCAGATAAGATCCAGGTTCAGGACAGGAGTTGTCGGTGGCTTAGGCCTAGTAAAAATCCGTTCCAACTCAGACGCAGGCACAAGAAAACGAACCAGTAATAGTAAAACATGGATATATGCCTTGCCATGCACCCTGAACAACCATTGAGCACAGTGAGGACGCTCGAAAGCTAAAGTTTACCTCCTCAGCTATCGTTCACCTCAAGGCCGAGGTGGTTCGTGCGGCCGTGACTTCGGATGAAGACAGTGGTGCAAAGAATGACGACGAAGGTAACAGTTATACTCTCACCTTTCCGACTGCTTCGCAGCGACGCGCACTTTCTTTGCGGGTTTCGCGTCCTCGTACCAAAGCGATCAGCCTAGGGCGAAGGGAAATGGCACGGACTTACCTCATCTGCACGCTGATGCTTGCGGCTTGTGCACCGTGGCCCCCGCCTCTCCGGCGTCGCCGTTTTCATCGCCCACCTGCCACCTACTATATACAAAATCTGTGAGGCAAGACAGTGTCGCACATCATACCTACTTCGAGTTCCCCATAACTGGCCCCTTCTTTCATGAATGGGGTTAGTTAATGCACAAGCGAGCGAATCAGATCCTCTTGCTTTTTCACCTTGTCCTTGTCTTTGTCCTACCTCTTCCCCTTATATTTTGACTTCATGTTCTCGCCCTCCGCTCTGTCTCCCTTCGGTGCCAGCGGACGGTCATGCTTGGCCCACTGGCGACTAGTGCCACCCAGGTTTTTTTTTTGTGGTGTGGCGCGTTATTCCGAGATGCCGACGTCAACGTCAGGCGTGTTTGGGGACTAGATAGAGTGTGGGTAGAGCGAGCGGTGTAGGCGGCAGCTCGGCGGGTGTTGGCGAGTGTCGTGGTGTTGGTCGGAAAGGACGAGGGACATGGCGGTCACATCACGTGCATCAAACGCGACGCGTGGAATTGCCACTGCCAGCGGCAGTGCTTGACAACAAGTACCGTGTAGACCAAGTGTAGACCAAGTGTGGGCACCGATGATTTTTCTTTTTCAGGATGACAGCAGGGTAGTTGAGGACTGTATGGGTTACGGTCCGGAGGGGCACTGAGTTGATTTGTGGAAGTTAGGGAAATCTGATTCCTGGATACACTCCGAGATGATGAATAGAAAAATAATGCGGTGTTCAGTGTAATGGACTGTGGTCAGGCAGGAACAATCCAAATGTCAAATGTACCCATAGAGGATCCGATTGATATTGGAGGACTGCAGGATAGCCCACGAATTAGGGGGATCGGGTCGAGCGGGTGGGGTTCAGATGCAAGTGCCCTAAATTCCTGGTGTCCTCCCCTACCAAGATAATATCCTTTGGTGCACGAGACACAAATAATGATGCAGTGTTGAAGCCAATGCAGGGTTGATCGTGAAGGGTGAGTACCAGGAGGTAATGATGGACGATTCTTGCCATGAATATTTTTTCTGTGAGCCTGACTAGCTGTCCCCGTACAAACGGTACAATCATTGCATGGACAAGTCATCGAGTTTTCGGCGGTTATGGGTAAGCTATTGTCTTCTAATGTTAGAAATAGAAAACCTCCGTCAAAGGGGGCATACTACATGGCTCTGCTACCCCTCCAGGATCATCCGCGCGCCCAGCAGGAGTGCAACCCAAAGGGATGTTCTCCTCGCATTTCTCGACAACTATCCGTATTCCTTGTCCCTACCCGCTCTCGCCAACTGACAGTGACAGATTATCTCTCTCAACTTCAATGCTCCTCCGGGCACCCTCTGAACGAGTTCATTTCATGTAAATTAGATTCAACAGGTCTCCACAGTACCATGCCTGGACGCTAAGTTACTGCCTAACCAACTAGTCGCCTCAGTTCACGCTCCAATCAATATGTCTGGTTCCCCGCTCATCATTACGCTCTGGTCGGGGTTCAATTGAAGTCGCATTGACTCGGGATTCACTGTTGGTGATATCGATTGAATCCCGAACCCTCGGGCTCAATTCCCCTCGGTCAAACTGCTGGAACAGGTCATTACAGGAGAGTACTCGGTCCTTCAACGTTGCAGTTGTAATTATTCGACACTTTGTTGTTGTGATCTTTTCGATTTTGCGACACTTTGATGGCGAAATTCATTTATGTATCACCGATCCAGACTTGCAACACTTTCTTTCATTGATCAACTTGAAAAGTCCGACACTACAGTGTATTTGAATTTTAGGGCATCAAGTTTCTCCCTCTCAAATCCTGCAGCCAGCACTGAGCCATTACAGATATTACGGGAGGCGCTGCAGACAAGCCAAGAGCACGCCGGCATGGCTACTGTCGGTGATTCCCGAGCGGAGTTTAAAGACCGAAGTGAATGCCGACGGTGACAGCCGGTCGGAGATTGGCATTCGGCGCTCCGTGCCGAACTCAAGAATACTGCCTAACAGCCTATCGTGCCCTCGAATGACAGATCCGACTAACCCCTCCATAAGTTGTCCCATACACCGTTGTCCCAGGGCCTGCCATTTGAGGCGACCCCGGAAAACTTTGATCGGTCCAATTTGCCCAAAGTCAGTCAATCCAGAGTTCTTGTATAAAAGCGTCACTTTGACCACCATATATGTACTCTCTCCCAAAGATGGACCTATCTCTTCCTCCCATCTCCATTTCACATTGTTTAGATCCATTCAATACAATCATAAAATATTTAGGGAATCTCCTATCGTGCACAAGGAGCTCCAGGTACGTGCATCTGTGTAGGCTGTGTTTCGAGTGAAAGGGAAAGCTAACCGGTATTTTCATCTCAGGCCTCCAAATAACCTCAGGTTAACATTCCAGCTCAACTAATTTAGGAATCCCCGACTCGAATCACTGGATCACCAAGTCATTGCGCAGACTCAAGTAAGAGGGGCCTCAGCTCGTATCTCGGGGAGGTAGCCAAACCGTGTGGCAGGTGAGGAGGAAAGAGATCAGGCGGCCAAGTCCTCGAGTTCCGAGTCCCCTTGGAGGAATCACAGCCTCGAGAAGTCGAGAGTCTAAGGAAGCAAATATTGACCAATAGGGGACTTTCTCGTGTGAGGGGGCCTATCGGTACTGATAATTCACCAGTACTCCTGGCCACCCATTGACGATTCACGCGTCGCTTGCTTGCTTCACGTTGGCTTCACACGTCTCGATCACGTGGAACAACGCGCTTAATTCTGTCACGGTGACGGACGTCACACTCTCTTTCTACCACCACGATCACTGACTAACCGATACCCGCCACACCGACCGCCTCACACCAACGACACCGTCGCCCTTGAGGCTTTGCCTCGGGGCTCAAATCGCCGTACCTGACGCCTACGCTGGTATATCGGCCTAAGCCACTCACAGCCCGATGCATGATGTCCCATTGTCCCGTCGGTGGCACAGGTGCCACTGCGTGTGATTATTCTGCAACCCCAGCCCGGCTCCTGCGCCAAGCTCTATCCGCAATGCCTTGCGGTACCTATTTACCTCTCCTAACTAGAGTGGGTATCATTGCTCTCAATTGTTGTCACTTACAATTGGGAAGTCCTAGCCGCCCGATCGTGCCAAGGAAGCTTGTCATTTCCACTGGCCACTGATTATTGTTAGGCGAGCTCCATTTTCCGCCTCGTTGTATTGCCTAAGCCCTAAGCCGACTTTGAATCTACATGAGATTTGTGGATAGTTTTACAGGGCGTGTTTCTTTTTGGGCGTCCCCGGGCTGTCAAATTGGTGAGAAATGGCTGTTTTTAAGAGACTTTATATATTTTTCTGTACAGGCTGGTTTTCTATCGCTGCTGCGCACCCCAACGCCGCCCGCCCGCCTTTCTGCATCTCGGCTCGCTGAAAGCTCGCCCAGATTTACCGTCGCGGCGTGGATCTAACGACAGGTGTCGATAAGGCTTCGTGCGAAGGTATTTTTCTAATGCCTATGCATGGCTGGAGCTTCGAATTTTCCCGCGCGGGGGAGTTGGATCGAGCGGACGGAGCTGGATCGAGCGCGCGAACTTCACTCGAGCGGGCGCACTTGGATCGAGCGGGCGCACCCGGCCTGAGCGACGCGCTGGGATCGAGCCGTACGAAGTGGCTTCGCACAGAGGTATTCTTTGTCTTTCGATCCCACTAACTCAAGGGACATATTTCCTACGTTCGGCTTGGGCAGGCGCACTCGGATCGATTCGGGGCTCCTGGATAGAGTGGGGGTATTTGGCTCGACCGACTCGAGCCGATCGAGCCATCGAGCGAGATGTACATAGACAGTAGAAATGTAATAACAATATACAGATTCTAGCTATAGAGGATCGAGCGGCTCGATCTAAAATGCTCGTCTCAACCACGGTGGATCGATCGTGGCTGAGCAGGTGACAGAGACGAAAAATAATTAGTACATCAACTCGGGTTAGCCTCTCAAGTTACCAGACGAAACACCGGAACTGTGTAGAATACCTCTAGGACATCAAACATATATTTAGCTACCAGCACAGTTGTAGATCTTGGATTGATAATGGCTTTGAGGAATTCCGTGTTAGAGAGTTCCGCCATTTGGCGTTGGAGGTCCGGGAGATCAGTGAAGAGTTTTGCGAGAAATTCCGCTCTTAATTTCACCAGCGCGTCCGAGGACTCACAGGCTCTACTTTCCTCATACAGAACCTACACAGCCTATCCGATCGAGGCACAGGTTGATACGCATGATCGACGTAGCGCAAGATTTCCACGGCTAATTGATGAGTTGAGAGTAACACCGAGGTAATAGCTTCTCGGTGCTTCTGCGTCTTCACCGGTTCACCAATTTTAAGTAATGCCGCATGCAGGAAGTGACTTGGGCCGGTGCTTTGTCCTTTTGGGGTTCTCGACGTCCGTGTAGAAGGTAGAGCTTGTCTGAAAAGTCAATTTCGTCTTGAAGCCATTCCACCATGAGCCTATGCACCATTTTACTGTAGGCCTCGACGTCTTTAATAGAAGTAGACCTCGTGGGTACTAATATTGGGCAGTGGAACGGCGGCCTTGTCGCAGCGCGGATGAGGTCTTTGGCCCAAGATCTTTTGCCTTTGCCAGATAAATCAATGGAACTATTGAGGGCGGCGCGGGCATACTTATCATCATTGAGGCCAAGGAAGTACACCAAGTGGCTGAGAACGAGGAGGAGGCGACGGACTTGGAGAGGCATAATCCCGGTTTCTGTAAACAAGGGCGTAATCATGGAGCGGCGGTGCAAATTGAGCATTTGACGAATGAAGCTAACTTGAACTTTGCATAAGTGATTGACATGCACGTCTTCGCTGTCCGGGGAAATCTCGCATCCGTGGATCAGATGGCAGTCGAAGCGAGCCATGTAAAGCTGTTTAAGTTCTCTTGGCGTCAGTCTTCCGGTCATATGAGTCTTCAATTGCCATAATGCGACTCGGATGTCCACAATAGTGAGCGGTGCGTGCTTTAGCTTTGTAGTGGTCCTCCAAAATTTTCTGAGTGTCCGTTCTGAGGTTAATGCCTACATATTTCTCATCTGTCTTGACGGTGAGCTGTGTGTCGCCGAGGAAAAATGTGGTAAGCGGTGAGAGCAGAGGTTCAAAAATCAAGATGATCGTTTTGATCAAGTTGATGAGGATGAAGTTCATCGCGCACTAGGTTTCCAAGGTGGATAATTTAACACGTAAGCCACGGACCGAGAGTGAGACAATTAGGAGGTCATCAGCCTGGGCGAGCAAAGAAATCCGAACCCCGGCGAGGAAGACGTCTTCGTAGTCAGGCAGCAAAATGAGGTCCGAGAGGAAAATGTTCCACAAAATTGGAGACGCCGGATCTCCCGTAAGGAGACCGACGAGTGCCTTAAATTGGGACGATTCCATGTCTCCGTGACGAACATAGTAAGCCATTCTATCGTAGAGCATGCGCAGCCAGTCGAAGATCTTGCCTCCCATTCCGAGACGGAACAATTTCAACCAGTGTCGGTTGATCTGTTGACGGAAAAGCATTGGTAAAGTCAACACATGCAAAATAGAGGGGAAGACCGTGTGCCCTTGCCCATTCCTTCAGGCAGCGGAGAATGAAGGGGTTATTATTAGTCCGATAACCCGGTCTAAATCCGTTTTGCGCCGGTGGGATCAGACCTCTTGCTTCCGCCCAATCGAATACACGCCAATGAATCAGGATCGTCAGAGCTTTTAGGAAGCAGGACTCGAGCGCTATCAGGCGATGGCTATCCGGGTTATCGTGAGGCTTCATACGCTTCAGGATCCCGACGAGAGCTGACATGAACCAAATTGAAGGGCCATCTTTCTTGCAACACATTCAATTCATTGCATAGAGCTGCCATGTCCTCGTCTGGGATCTCTAGCAACTTTGCGTACGACGTTTGGTCATCCCCAGCGGAGCTGTCCATGGAATGTTTCCGTAGGTGGTCCTTTAATCGGCTCATGTCGTCTTCATTCCATTTCTCAGTGAAGAAGCCTTCTGGTGTGCTATCTGTCGTGTCCGCCAGGCTCATGCTTGCTAGTATCTTTCTGATGCTATGCTGCTCTGCATTGAATTGCACCGGCAGTACATCTGGAGGGTTAAGCCGTTTCTCAAACACTTCTTTGAGGCTTGCGGCCGTAACCGAGATCGGCGCCCTTCGGGGAAAACGGGACGCGCAGTGTGAACGATGGGCTCCGGAGCCACGCTGCCATTGGGTAAGTCCTCGCAGACTTTTGGTACATCGACTAAGCTAACGGTAGGTCTCGGGAGCATACCGGCGCTGGATGGAGCCGAGGTCGCTCGAGGGATCGCAAAGGCTTGGGCGGCCCCTACCTTTGCCTCGCGTAGGTGGCCATTCTTGCGGGCGACGTCTTTTTTGATGTGGCAAAAATGAACAGGTGCCGTTCGAATTTTGATCAACGCGATGAGAACTTTGAGTAGGTCTCCGTTTGGACATCTCCATCCCCAGGCATCGTTTCTTGCGGCATGACATGTTACTGACCGTATTACGTACTCCGAGCGCGACGAAATCACGATTGATTTGAATGTCGGAGCCGCTCGAAGTGCGAGAATGACAGCAAGTAGTTCAGCGCGCGGGCCCGTCTGCTTTCCATAAACTCTGCCCGTTTGATTAAGCCTCGCTTCGGGTCCCCAGTAAGCATAGCCCCCCGCCGCCGCGGTGATTTTCCCGGCGTTTTGGCAGGTTCCATGGACTGTCACCTAGAGGGGGATCATCAGGGAAATTCTCCCCAGGTATTTTCTCCAATTTTTCCTGAAAATATCTTGGTGGCTTGAAATTTTTGAAATTTTTGAACATTTTATTGAAATTCAGGCAAAGTTTCGCCACAATGTTGAACATTGCCCCAAGATTTCCACATTTTATTTCCCCAGTAGGTATCTTGTGTGTAATGTCTGACATTTTTTTGAAACTCTTCAAGTCTGTGGATTTGTTGAAGTCCGAGTCAGTGATCTCAGAGCTCGTGGTTGAGCTGCGCTGTTGCGGTGTGTCTGTGCATGGTTGCAGATTTCCTCCCATCCACGGAAACATAATATGGAAGGGAATCTGCAGGACATTTGTCTTGATGGCCCGGAAACGGTGCAAAAAAGATAAGTGCAGAGAGATTTCGGGAGACAAAATCATGTCAATGATAACTGTCAATGCGACCGGCCCTGATGCATCTTCGGACAGTTCCGGACGCTTCCGGACGCGTATCAGCGCGAGACGAACGAAGAATCGTCGAAGATGTCACTTTGAAACCGCCGCCAAAATTGCCCCGACAGAACCGGGCCGTACAACGCAGCTAGTTTCTTCGCGTTGTCTTTGCCGACTTCAAGTGTAGCGATGAAGAGCTTGTCGAGTTCCATCTCGTCCGGGAGGGAGAAGTCCAATTTCTTCTTCTTACGCGGACTTGCGAAAATAATGTTCTGGATGTCTACATCCAACTTGATCCAGAGAACTTGCCGCGTGGTCATACCCCGGCACGCGGTCACAGACGGTGAAGCTTGATATGTTTGGAAAGATCCCTTTAGCAGTGTTGCAAAGTAAGGGGTTATTAAGGGTTCTTCCGGAAGTTAAGGCCTTATAATCAGATAAGGGTTATTAAGGGTACCGATTATAAGGGTAAAATAAGGGTTATTTTCCAAAAAAAGCTCGCAGGAGCGAGCCGTTGTAAATACATCGAAATCTACCCACAGTAATCATCTCCAGAACCTTCAAGCTCTCCATCGTCGGGCTCCTCACCACTGTGCTCCGCAGCAAGCAGTTGCATGTAGAGAGCCTCCTCCGAAACCGCCGCGCGCTGGGGCCGAATGCGGATAGGTTGTTCGAGATCGCCACCAAAGAGTTTATCGAGCTTGATAGGCAGCCAGGAAGCCCGGCGTCGGCCAGCCTGGGGGCCATCATCGGTTTCTGAGTCAGATTCTGCATCTCGCATCTCGCTCTGCCACATTGCCACTTGCTTCCTCCAGGCCGCGGGGCTGCTCACTAAGACAGATTCCCGGCTCTTCTCCCCGTCTTCACCATCAGTGTCGCTGACGTTGGCATCGGCATAACGAGGAACTGCGAGCAGTTTTTTAATTTGAACCTCTGAGTGATTCTTCCGCCCTTCGCGTTTCTGACGCAAGTCGTCGGCGTATTGTTCCTCGCGGATGCGTCTAGTGACCTTGAGACAATAGATGATCAAGGCGGCAAGGGAAAATCTGGATTAATAAGATACCTTGCTTTGTTGCGCCATCTTTTGCAGTCCGAGTCGAGCACGCTTCTTGTTCTTTTTGTTCAAGAAATCGGAGAACGAGCGCTCGAGGCCAGTTTGGTTTGCGACGAGGTAGAGGAGCAAAAGAGCGAACCTAGCGAGCTCTGCAGTGTCTGCATTTGTTCGGCGCATTTCCCAAAAGGGAATTGGATCATGTCCCTTAAAGAAAAGTGAGCTCCTGCTTGCAGCACAATAATCTGAATGAAGGACTTACGTGCAGCGTAATGTATGCAGACTTGCTCGCAGAATCAGGTTCGCTCCAGATGGCAAAGGGCCCAGTACCACTGAGATACGCCATGAACGAGGTTGTAACTTTGCGAGCTTGCTGTTCAAGGACAGCCTTGTTTTTGGCCTCCAGCTCCGGAGTGAGTGGTGTCACAGAAGGGCGGGAGTTGACACGAATGTACAGCTGCACTTGGAATAAGAATCCCATTTAGAGAAAGAGAAGACCTACGCACCTTGCTTATTTCCGCAGCCAAAATGAATATGTCGATGTTCGCTTTACTTCCGAAACGTGACAGCATTTCGAACGGGTTGAGAACCAATGCAAGAATAAACACGGCTTGATCGAGCTCGCCCCATCGCTTCTCAAGGCGCGCGCACATTCGTTTCCCCAGGGCAGGCTTCTCGTGGCTGAGGAAGTGGCGAAATAATCCCGCAAGTGCGAGAAGGAATTGATCGGGGCGAACGTGATCACTTTGAGCGATGTTTGTGAGATAGCAGATATGTTCCATGTCAACAATGACTGAGTCAAGACGATCCCACCAAGAAGGCAGCTCGACGGACTCGCAATGCGCAATTGCATCACGGCGGAGTGCTTCCTTTTGGCGGGTGCGAGTCTCCGCACCAACCTGTGCCTTGATGATGTCCTCGCGATCATTGAGGATGGCTTTACGGATAGGTTCCTTGAGATGCTGGAACCGAAGAGCGGACATTTTCGTAAGTGACCTGCCATTGCACCTTTTTCGCCGTTGCAGGATTTATTGGCGTCAATTGCATTCTGCAAGGCTATGCAGAATTCAATGGGCCTGTGAACTCCGCGGAACAGCCAAAATGTAAGTACCTTGCTCGAACCATGCTTCGTTCTTCATCAGTGACAGGTTTCCCGCGACTTCGATGTTAATCGGAGCATCGGCAGGTCGGAATGTGTCAATGCATCGCCAGTGGGTCGCGCGATTGTGAGAGCCATTGGGTTTGTCGTCGCTGCGATGGAAAAGACCCCAGATTTCTCCCAGCGGCGCAGGCATTGGTGTGAAAGCGCGACGAACTTCGAAGGGCGGCGGGGCGGCGGACTTCCAGCCGTGAGTCATCCTGCGCCCCCGGCTCCGGTGGCACACTTCGGCCGACTCGGCTTTATCGGCTTCCAGGATGATAAGGGTTATAAAGCCCTTATCAAGCTCTCGTGCCGATGTTAAGGGCCTATCTTACTTTACGATAAGGGCTTATAATCAATAACCCTTATCATTATCTTGCAACACTGCCCTTTAGAGCAGATAACATAGTCAATGACAGTTTTTCGCATTGTCTCTTCTTTTTTGCCCTGGAATGAGGTGAAGTTGCCGCTTTGCGGACCGAAACAAATTGCACCGCTAACAAAAGCCAGGCCATAGTCACCGAGCATATTGCAGAGCCAGTTGCCGCGTGTGGAGGGCTGTGCGGTATAGAGCGACGAGGCGGATCCGTTGGATACGCGAGTTTCGAGGCGGTGCGTGCATTCAAGTCTCCGTGGACCGAAATGTCGAAACCGGCGTTGTACGCAAGGGCGATTGATGCCGCCAGAGCCTCGCATGGGTCCTTCTCGAGGACACCAGTCCACTGTGACGCTTCTGGAAGCAGATAGACATTATAGATTAAGTGGTTGCTGATTTGAATAACCATGAAATCGGGACCCGTGAAGAATTCTCTATATCTGAAGGGAATTCCAGTGCGGATGAGAGCAGCGACGCCGCCCCAGGATTTATCGAACGAGGCTTTGGGTCTGCGAGTGTGGGAGACAAGGGAGTAGCCTGTCGGTACATTGATTGAGTCATGTTGTTGTGGGCGCATGTGCGTCTCTTGAAATAAGTTAATATCAAATCTTTGGATGTCCTTACAGAAATCCGGGCAGCTCATTTGTAAGGAAAAACCTCCATTTATATTCCAGCTATGGATGGAGATTGCCTGCGCGGTGTCCAGACTGTGCGTAGAAGTAAAGAGGGAAGGGCTGAACTAGGCAGCTGGGGGGGTGTGAGGACGTAGGAGGAGGATAGGTGGGGGGGTGATGTACATGTTGGGAGGGTACGGAGGGTACGGAGGTAGGTAAAATAGGTGGCGCCGTCAACGGCGTGTATGAAGGTATAAAAGAAGGAAGGGGCTGAGCTGTCCTTAAACATTAAAGGCGTCGGGCGCGCCAGGCAGACCTTGTAACCAGCGCGGGGGCTGTCGTTCCACGTGGTGACGAACCAGCTCGCCACCGCATCGGCCTCGAAGACGAGGACCGCGGTGAAGTCGTCGGGGCCCTTGCGCGACGTGAACCGTGCGGCGCGGATGTTGTTGGCACCGAGGACATGGATGATGAGGTTACGGGGGGCGAAGTGGCAGTTCCCAGCCCAGGTCATCGGCCCGAAGAGGACCTCGCGCGCGGGGTCTATGCGGACGCGAGGAGGACCGCTGGGGGGAGGGCGCGGGAATGCTGGCGGGGGCGCCGGGGATGGTGCAGGATAGCCACCCGACGCGGCGGGTGGAGCAGGCGCAATGAATAACCGCAAGCTGCTGGCGCTTAGGGGCAGCGTCATCGTCGTCTCCCCCACGGCCGCGCTTCCCGTTCTGGTTGACCACCTCCTGCACCATGGCGCGAAGACGCGCGTCATCGGCGGTGGAGGAGCCGGCGAGGAGGCCAGCGTCGTGGTCCGAGGGGGCAGGGGGCGCTGAGCCGGTCAGGGCACTTATGCGCACGAGGATGGCCTGGAGGGTGCGACCCTGCGACTCGACTTGAGCCTGCAGGGCGGTGACGACGATGGCGCTCGCGGCAGCGACCTCGAGCTTGCGGGTACGGGTTTCGGTGTCGTTGACGACGGCACCCATGGCGGTCGCGTTCTCGGCGAGCTTGTTGCTCGCCTGGATGAGAGATGAGAGAACCAGGGGGGGTCGACTGGGTGCGCAGGACCGCACGACCCCTCCGCGTGGTCGGCGGCGAAGCCAATGAAGCGCGCGTCGACACCTATGTGCTGTGTGAGCGGGCTCGGAGATCGCTGAATGCTAGCGTGCGCACCTTCAAGGCCCTCAGCCAGCATTTTCTCCAAGTCCGCGACCCGATCATGCACCGTCGAGGTCGCGGCGCGAGGTTTTGTGGTCTTCCATCGTGATTCGCTTGGAAGGCTTCTCGGCGGGGAAGAATTGGATTTTTTTGAGGAAGGGGTACAGTGTCGACGAAGGACCTGCGACGGCCAGAGACGAGGACGTTGGGGCAGGAGTTAGGGGGGTGACAGTTGAGTCGGGTGGCAGGGGAGGCGGGGGCGGGGGCGGGGGCGGGGGAGGGGCCTTCCCCTTTCCCTTGCTTTTGGGGGGTGAGGTACTCGATGAGCGGGAGGTCGTCGACATCGTCCTCATCTTCAATGAAGGACGCGAGTGGGAATCGCAAGGCACTGGCGATATCGACCTCTTCCGGGCTGATCGCCGCGGACGCGTGATCGAGAAGCACGGCAACAACCGTGGTCTCGGCTGGTCTCGGCCGCAGGAATTGGCGCCAGTGCCGGTGGTTCTGCCTGTGGTTCTGCCGTGACAGAAAAGGAAGCGATGTTCATCAAAGTCGGCAAATGCATGGGCTGGGAAGGAGAAGCTTGCGACGAGTCGACGACGATGCGAAGTGAGAACATCTCCCATCCGGATCTATCCCCAATTGGATTTACTTCCGTCCTATTGGCTTCCCGACAGTGCATGCCGAGGTATGCCGCCAGTGGAAAATATGCAGGAGCTCTTTGGGAATCTCTACTAGTCAGGTTTGTATATTCTGCATATGTTTTGAGTTGCGATGTCACGAAGAAACATGAGTTCCGATCCGAGACTCAGAGCGAAAAAATGTTTCTGTATGTTCGTTTATGCGTGTCTCTTTTCCGGGATCCACCGAACCTGGCCCAGCAATAAAGACATCTCACCAGCTAGATAAACATTAGGAAT
This sequence comes from Mycena vulgaris, assembly GCA_029204335.1. Classification (NCBI taxonomy): domain Eukaryota; kingdom Fungi; phylum Basidiomycota; class Agaricomycetes; order Agaricales; family Mycenaceae; genus Mycena; species Mycena vulgaris. Next base: position 226,293 of record JARGYA010000165.1, read on the forward strand.
AAGCTTGCCTGGAGCCTTGCCGAGCCCAGCTATAGCTACCGCGGAAACAGTGAAGCCCTTCAAAATTTCAACCAAACCAAGTTGAAACTTCTGTCTCGCTGGCAAGAATTCAGTTTGACTTAATTTTTCAACTTGGACATATTATATCTCGTCTCTTGATGAGAAACAAGTGCAAAAGCCGACAGTAAAGTCAGGTATTCACCGAAAAAGCCCACAAGGCGGAGTTTGATTTCTGAGATACAAATGTGAATAAATGTGTCGCGACTTCTTCTACAGCGCTTTCGAAAAACATTGACATGCACCGTTTTTTTTTTTCGTAAATAAAACATCATGCGTCTGTTCGGCAGACCGGCACCAGCCGGCAACCTAGTTTGCAGTCGTGTATTGGACTCGACGGTGCCCTTGGGGTCTCCAAGAATATTTTATCAAGCCTCGGAAGGGTATTCAGTAGCTCCTAAGGATATGACTGGGCCACCAATGCAGGGAGGTGTAATTTATTTTAGAAAAAAAAAGAATTGGTGCATGTCAACATTTTCCGAAAGCGCTGTAATTTTGTCCAGTGGATAGATGAAGATGCCTCACACATTATTTCAGTCCTCAGGAGTTATATATGTAGAATAGGACGCGGAAGACAATATTCAGTCTGGCGGCAGACATCCAAAACGAATGTGCCGTCAATGTGCCGTTGTTGGCAGCTGTCGGCATCTGCTACTTAGCCTTTCCGAGATCATCGGAGATGTACTCGTTCACTACGGACTCTTTTCGGGACGACAAGGAACGAGTGATCGAGAAGACAGCGTTTGATACAAGAAACGGGATCGGGGCGCGGTAATTAACAGACTCCGTGCATCGATTTCGAACAATAACAACAAACAAATGGGGCCACCACGTGGCGGATCAGCCATGCTTCTGCGAGCCCTTTGTCTCCCTCTCCCATCGCACTCTCAGTACTGTCACGATTATTTGCGCAGGTCAATATGCCAAAAATCGTTAGTATATTCTACTCAAAAGCTCAATATGTCTGCTAATCTTCGTGCAGCCAGTGATATATAGATGCCGAGCTCCTGATTGTAATCGAACGTTTGCGGAATCTGAGCATCTGCTTCAGCATACTAAAGACTCCCATTCGCCACCGAAACTCCTGCCAAAGCAAAATGTTACGGCGCCAAAACCTGTTGGCACATTCTACTCAAAAGCTCAATATGTCTGCTAATCTTCATGCAGCTATTGCCACATAAATGCGGAACTCCCGGTTGTAATCGATTGTTTGCAAAACCTGAGGATCTGCATCAGCATACTAAAGACTTCCATGGGCCATCCAAACCCCCGCCAAAGCAAAACGTTGTGGCGCCAAAACCTGTTAGCACATTCTACTCAAAAGCTCAATATGTTTGCTAATCTTCGTGCAGCTATTGCCACATAAATGCAGAACTCCTGGTTGTAATCGATTGTTTGCGAAACCTGAGCATCTGCATCAGCATACTGAAGACTTCCATGCCCATGCGAAGTCCAGTAAAAATACCCCTTCTGGCTCGTGAGCTCTCTCTATCTCGTCACAAATCATAAAGCCTGACTGTTCAAAGAGCTACCTTGGCTTTCTCAACGCAAGAACACCCAATTACCGTTACGAATACACGATCGACACAGGCACCAGTGTTAATGGCTCAACATGTTCTCCCACGGGAAAGCTATTTACCTCCTTCCTCCTACACCGCTCAATATGCGCCGCCATACGTCTCTTCCCGCCAATGTAAGCTATCTTATTTCCTTAGAAAAGTCATAATTATATAATGTTTGGTAGCATCCACGTCCACATCTTCAGCGGCACAGAATGCTGTCTCTAGCCCTGATTATGCTCCGGCGGCGGTGAGATGTTTGTTTGAGATTTAAGCAATGATTAACTCATGGAAAACAAGCTTGCTACTCCACCTCCTCTTGAGGAAGTGCTGCAACGAATAACGCAACTGGAACTCCAACGGATCCTGATTGATAAATCCACGTTAAAAGTTGGCATGGTTTGTGTGGTTTCCCCGTTCCAAGTCGTCAATGCCTGATCAAATACTTTGACTCCAGCATTTTGTAAAGCTTGCAGAGACTGTTATTTTGTCATCTACGAACAATCAGGGAATCAGGTACTTAGTTGCACATGCCTTTCTTTAGTTCAAGCAGAGCCTAAAGTTCAGCACAGCTTTTTGACTCGTCTGAAGGAACACGTCGAGTGCATGAGCAAGCACAATAATGTCTGTAGTCTTGCATATAGTGCTAAATTCCGCGCCGACATCAGGAAGGTATGGGATAACTTTTGCACATCGCTCTAACATTCCTACTGATTCTTTTGGCGTACAGTTGTTACAAGACTTAGGCTACAATGATAGCATTGAGATTCAGAAAACCTTTCGCGAGGACGACCAGGTCATCTCGCATCTATTCCGTGAGGTAATTCACTCGAGCAAAGAGGAGATTTTACACCTCAGCGATGAGAAAGCTACCGGTTTCATGGATGCGTTGCACAAGGTAGCATGTCTCATTGGCAAACTAAATGATAATTTAACATATTTTGCATGCACAGTGTATCCAGGAGAGTGACGACCGCCCGTTCGTCCTTCCAGCACGGCGGTTGCTGAAAAACCTCTGTGCTGCCACCATGACCTTTCCTCCAACACTATTCCTGGAATTGGATTCTCTAAACAAAGATCGGCAGATTGGTCAAGGAGGGTTTGCTGATATTTTTCGTGGGAGATACAAAGAACAGGATATTGCTCTGAAACGCTTGCGAGTGTATAAGCAGGAGCCGAACGAGATATTAGAATTTTCAAAGGTATGCCTGATACCATTTCGTTACTTTCAATCCCAGCTCAATGAATGTACAGAGCCTGTTGCAAGAAGTTCTCACTTGGGTCCATCTCGAACATAGTTATGTTTTACCGTTTTTGGGTCTTGACGAGCAATCCTTCGAGGACTATCCACCTTGCATCGTAACACCATATATGCGCAATGGTACCATGAAAGACTTTGTAAAAAAACAGAATGGCACACTTCCCGACAGGCGGGTTGACCGACTTGTGAGTAACCATCATTGTACCTAACCGTCACTGACATGTGACTTAGCTCTTTGAAACTGCGCACGGTTTAGCCTTCCTACACTCGCAAAATGTTGTCCACGGCGATCTACGTGGGGTGAAATTAATTTCATGTTGTGCTAAGATTGACTTCTGACCCACGGACTTTGCAGGGAAACGTACTGATAGACAGTGGGGAACATGCCCAGCTAGCTGACTTCGGACTCGCATCTGTGACTGATGCCACCCTTGGCACGAATTCAACTACACACCGCGCCGGTTCGTGCAGGTGGATGGCTCCGGAGGCACAACTCCCTCACGCCGGGTTCAAACGTACAAAAGCCTGCGATGTTTATGCCTTTGCATGTCTGTGTATAGAGGTTATATTCCTGACTGTCTTGCTATTCTTCAGCTAATTTTACCTGAACAGATATACACGGGAGAACAGCCATTCTGGGATATTAAACAAGACGTGGTGGTAGCAATGCAGATTCTGGACCGAAAGCGCCCTCCTCGACCTTCAAGTTTGGGCCCGCCTGATGGAACTCGGGCAATGTCCGACGGGCTATGGGCTATCGTCGAAGCTTGCTGGGCCCATGAACCTTCGGATCGTCCTGATATGGACAACGTGTCGGAACGCATACTGGCGTCGCCTTGATTCGTCGGACAGATGTGCTCATGTGGTCTGGGTAGCACAGATAAATTTCAAATATGAAAATGATTATTAAATGCAGAATTATCGTGAATCGGAGAAGATTCAAGTGTTTTGCAAGGCTGAGCTGAGGTACAGATCTTCGGGCGGTATCCGAGGCGTGTTTGATCGAACGGCGTGCATGGTTTTGCCGCCGCTTGCTCGCGTAAACGACCCATGGCACGCACGTCCGCCCCGCCTCTCCCTCCGCTCGTTCTGCCTTGCCCCTCGCGCGCTCTATTCATCGGCCGCGGCCGCCACTACCCTCCATCATGTCTGGCGTGCGTCCTCGTGGGTGTCCGTTTCTACCAGTGGTGGGACCCTCAATGTGTCAATCCGCTACGACTCGAGGGAAACTGTCGCAATCTGGTATGAGCAGGTAGAGCGTGGGCGATGTCGGATGACAAGAGGGCCGGACAGCGAGTACACGGCGCGACGCCTTCCGTCCCAGCCTTGCCCAAATGGCGCCGTCCAGATTGTACGGGCGCGCGCACGCATCCACATCCTGATTCCCGCAGATGCAGCGGAGAAACTGCGCCCATCTACACGCAATCCCCCATCTCCCTCCCGCCGCGGCGTACAGCTTATCACCTCACGCGGGACTCCCTCCTGCATGCGACCCGCTCGGTCGTGCATCCGCCCTCACTCGTCCCAGAGTCCTGCCCGCGGTGTGCAACATACTGCAGACCCCCCCTCTGCTGTTCCTCACGGGTCGTATTCACGACCACCTCGTCTGACTATAGCCTGCGCTCGATTCGTAATGCAGAAAACCTGCATCCGAGACGCGTATCCATGCAGAGAGAGGGGAGGCCGCGGGATAGGGAGGGAAAGGGTTTGCGTGGTAGGAAGTCAATTTGCCACGGGGGGGAGGAATGACATGCGAGTGGAATTTTTCGCTTTCCTGCACCCCGTCGCCGCCTGCGTTCCATGTGTGGGTAAGACGGCGCAGCAAGGAGAATCAGGTGGCGAGCCTAATCAAACGAACAGATGAGGAAGGAGCGCCTCTCCGATACGTCGAGGAAGCGAACCGTAGCTATACTCCTCTCTTCGCACCTGATTTCCAACTCACCCGCCCAGCCCCGGCCCCCATCTCACAATGCCGGAAAGCCATCCGCGCTCAGGCTCGGTCTGTGCATGCGCGCCACTGAGTCTACAAAGCACTCTCCCAGCTTCCCATCCTCGTCGCGGCCTCTCGCAGTCGACGGATCCATCCACATCCGCTAGCCAGCGGTGCACTCGCTCACCGCCTCACGGCCTCCCATCCGTCCTGCTGCAGACAAAAGCCTACAGTAGTTAACCCCGAAGCGAAACGTGACGTAGAAGCGAAACACGGCCAAATACTCCCTTTTTTCTGCCCGGATCCAGGTACCACCAGCCTTCTGTGACATCCACCCCCCGTTTTCAAGGTCTGTGGAGACGATGGAAACAATACCGGGACCCCAAATGTATCACCTCGCTTGCTTACGCCACAATATTGCCAAAATTGGCCAAAATTGGCCAAAATTGGCCAAAATTCTCGTTCTCCCAAGGGGATCCAACGATAATAAAATATGATATCACCTACAATTTTTTTTGAAACGGCATTTGGGGCTTCAACCTACCAACCTACCGTGGGAACTCGCTTATATAAGCCTCAAATTTGCCGCTAGAATTATTTTGAGCCCTAGGGGACGTTCAGATGGCATGCCGGAGTTCATCCCGGTGTTGAATTGCGAAATCGGTGCGAGTTGAAGGAAGAGACTTCGGCGTTGGTCCAGACCATTTCGGGGATCACATGATGTCTTGCCTGATCGGGAGGCGGTTCAAAAGTGATGTTGGCCATATTTACAGCCAACCGAGCTATTGACGACAGTAATATCCCGTCATAATTGCATACAGTATGCTCGAGAAGTCGCGAGAAGCTTCTAGGCCTCATCTTAGGGCAAAATAAAAGTACATACAATTTTATTTTCTAGCGGCCGGGGCCCAACCAACCCACCCAACCCCATATGGGCAATGCTTATCCTTGGACCCCCTTGCGTTCTCCTCCATTATTTGTGCAAGTACATGCTTCGTTCGGAATCGGGAGGTGTACAAAATGGTTCCTAGTGGTCCTCCACGCTTCCATTTTACGCTACAAATTTAACCGGTCTGGTGCATCCGCTCTCCGCTTTGGCCGACCACCGATGTTCGAGCCTGAGGCTGAGCCCAACTCAACTGCTTTCCTCTTCACCCCGCGCGCATTCCCAGTGTTCTCCTTGTCACTCGGCCGCGGCCTTTTTCTGACCCGCGGAGCCCACTGACCGAGGTATAGTAGGCGTTCAAGGGTTGGGACGGCGAGTAGCACAAAAAAACGCGTTGTTTGTGTGTGTTTCGCTTCCACGTGAATGGGCGGATTTTGCCGCCTCGGAAAGATCCCGCCCGTTCTCCACGAATACACCACGAAACCTGGCAGAATTTTGGTCCACTGGGCAGCACCCAAGCCGCTCCACCGGTCTATAAACAGACCTCAGCCTTTCCGGTCATTATTTCTGCCCCAAACCGCGAAAACCCTTAATTGTTTCGCTTCAGGGTGATTTACTGTACACCGCAGGATCGACTCGACAGAGTCGACACACTGCTCCAAGGAATCGCAGTCGGAACGCCGGGCTGGGCGAGCGGGATCAACAAAACTCGACACGCACGAACATGGTACATTCCGATCGATGCACGGCACATTTGTTCAAGCCCGGCACAATGTGCCGTGCTTGTGCAGAAACACGGCACATTCCGAACGATGACGATGTACCGGCTTCCAGAATTTGCCGTGCCGGCTTGACAGCGGCATCCCTCACATAAATTCTTGGCGTCGCAAGATCAAGCAACGCGGAGCTCACAGTGCCTAGGACTGGTAAACAATTCAAGTAGAAACACCATTTATCATGAGATTTAAATAGTAAGTTCAGTTAGAGTAATAACTTCTGATTCTACGAATCCGTAACTTGAGACCGCCGTTTCAACCTTGCATCTATATAAGAAAAGCCGTGGGTGTCTCAGGATAAATTTGATTGGCTGTCGAGGCTCCAATGACATCATCCAGTTCACAGCTCCACCGGGTTGTTCGATTCTCCACCGGGATGTTCAATTTATATTTATAATGTCAAGATGATCACTTCTACTGACATTTGACTCAGGCTCTTGGTTGAACATGCTCATTGGTATCAGTCAACTGTATAGACATGTAAGGTGAGTTTTTGTGCAAACTGGGCAAGACAAGGACGGAGCGTGAGACTGTACCTGACTGTTCCTGACAATAGGGAGCAGGATGAAGGTAGGTGAAGGCCTGGTGAAAGTAAAGGCAGGATGAATGCGGAGAATGAAATGACAGCGGAATTTTGGCATGGGGCAACATCAGAATAAGGGTGGGGGACCGGGGTTTTGAATTGAGACCGGCAATTAGGGGAAGATGAAGGCTCAGTGAACGTAATTTTCACACCAACGGGGAGGAAGAAGGGGCGATGAAGGTGTCGTTTCCGAATGAAGGTAGCATCACGATGAAGGCATGATTTTTAGTTTAGGAGCGGCAATTTGGTGAGGAGGATGAGAGCTGGGTGAAGGTAATTTTTGAGGAGATGACAGGCGACTAGGGTTGGGTTACAGATGAAGAAGGTATGATGAAGGGCAATCTAATCTCAGCCATCGATCCAGGACGTACATTTCTGTGGAAAAAAAAAAAAAGATAAAGTGGCTGTTCACGAGGCCGCGAGGAGTCAACCAAAGGTTGACGACAAGCGGCATCTTCAGTCTCTGTCTGAGAAATAAATAATCTGGGATCTGGGGCCAAGATAATATTCAATGGCGAACTGGATTCTGTAATATTGTCATCCTCCGTAGCGCAGCACGGGTAACTGCTAGTCGCTATAAAATACCGTGACCAGCGATTCAGATGATAGAACAAAACAAAAGATAGAAAAGTATACCTTGCTTCCTCTTCCACCTTTTTTTCTGGCCGGTTTGAGACATCCTCATCTGCGGCCCGGGGGAGTTTGATTCGAGGTTGCCTTGTTTTCACACGAGCCGTATCAGGGGAATTTGGCGACGAATATCGACCGAATTGTGGTCAGAAAACTTTCCTGGGTTGTGTGCTGTGGTTCTAGCTAACAATATATCGTTACACGATGAGAGGCCACGTCGTAGTTCCATAATGCCGTCAACTGATGACCCGAAGTCCGGAGAGTGTTTTGATCTGCAAGTTGCTCAGGCCTGGGGGCATTGTGACGTGCTTTTCGATGGGTCGGGGGCGGGGTTGGGGAGTTGTACCCACCTTTGTGACTTCGTAACTTTGCTTAAGGTTGCGAAGTTTCGTCACTTTGATGGAAAGTTGTGAAACCTCGTCACATTGGCGAGTTTCCAGGAAAGTTCGTGAGATGTACAACCCACACAAATCAAACACATCAATCCGGCCATCATTCTCCGCCACTCAAGTCTCTGCCAATTTTTTTCATATAGATACCTTGCTAACCCTAACCGCTAACCGCTAACCCTATCCACTAACCTCTAACCACTAACCCTAACCAGCTAACCCGAACCGCTAACCTCTAACCACTAACCACCTAACAGCACCTAACCTGAACCTAACCGGCCCATCTCGGTAAGGCCCTGATCGGGTCACCGGGCTCAACGAACCTGCCCTGCCAAATATCAGCCAGATGGCTCGAACCCATTCGAGCCATCTGGCTGATATTTGGCAGGGCAGGTTCGTTGAGCCCGGTGACCCGATCAGGGCCTAAGCTGTTGATACGCATCACTCCATGATGTGCCGAGGAGTCGCCACTTGACAAGTCCGGAATACTAACTCACGAACTTTCACAGAAAGCTATCAAAATCACGAGCTTTCACGGATTCCCATCAAAGTTACAAAGTTTTGCAAAACTAAGTGAAGTTACAAAGTCACGAAAATGGCGTGGACTCGGGTTGGGTGAGGAATGATGGTGATAAGAAAAAGATGGAAAAAACGGCGGGATCTGACACCTGTCCCTTGCGGAAACGGGGCTTTACTGAGGCACGGTACACTGTGAAATGGCAAGCACATCCTTTGATTCAGGAGCGGCGCTTTGAATTGAAATGTACCGTGCTTGATTTGAATGTGCCGGGCTCTTCAATGTTCGTGCGTGTCGAGTTTGTATATCCTCGTGTCCAGGTCATTAATATTCCAAAGTCAAAAAAGTCAAATTCCTTATCCACCGTGGCTCACCACTCCTGGAGGGAAAAAATCAAGAGTGAGAGGTCTACGAGAGCCATACATACCTCCGCATTCATGAACGAAGTTGAGGTCTGTCTCATGCCCAGCGAATCTCGAGCCACTCATGACTGAGACGTACATCCGGCTCAAAACCGGCTCGAGCAGCTCGAGTTCACTGTACCATCAGTAATCGCTGTATATACTTAGAGACAGGCACTTCTATCTAATCGTCTACTCGAGCCACCAAACCCCAGCTCGAGCCAAGTCCTCATCTCGAGCGAGCCCTCGGCTCAGGCAACCAGCCAAATTAACCACGGTTGTTTTAAATTCTAGTCTGGTCAAACCATCAAGTCTAAATTAAGTTAAACCGATATTTAAACCGCGCTCGGCTCAATGCCCGGGAGTGAAAATCATTTGAAATATGAAAGACTCAATTGAGGGACTGGCAGTGCTACATGGTCTATGCGACGGAGGTCAGGCCGACGACAAGTGAGTGCAGCATGATGCCGAGCTGGACCTGGGCGCTTGTAAGGCGGCAAATATAGCTGGATGGGACGGACGAAATGTACATACCCACAGTCGAAAGAATAACGCCTGCGAACCATCCCTGTCAGCAAATTCGGAGCGGACGGGCAGCGCGAGTACATACCCGTCCCGAAATAGTTTCCAACATGCAACCCAATTTGAAAGATGCGCAGAGAGGAAGAGGATTTCGACACGCCAGGGAAGGAGACGCCTGAGGACGCCTGAGTTTTGTTGATATTCCACAAATGCGGATCTGACAGTGTAAACCTCACGTCATGATTTTCGTCTTTGCGCTATGTTGGTCAACATGCTTGGATGCTTGCCTAGTCAAAATGTGGCATTGCCCACGGCTGTTAGCCTGGGCGAGTCCAACATGAGGGCCGCAGCTTTTTATTTGGGTGTTTCAGAAGTTAGAGACACGACACACCGCTGTCCCGCTTTTCAAGCATATTTGGCCAGCTCCTGTGACGGTTATCATTGACGAATTGCAGGCGAAAACGGTGGAACAAGAGATTCACACGAATCCTTCACTGGGTGGCACCGAGTGGCGAGCGATTGAGTTTGCCACTTGCCAGTGTGAGGTAGTCTCTTATTCCTGGTACCAATTTAGGGACCAGGTCTCTCTAGGACCTCTGACGTTCCCTTTGGAGGATAGGTCCGGCGGCAGACAAAAAATTGGGATTTGGGGCCCAAAACCTAGGTTCGGGGTGGACAAAAATGTGCTCCCGAAAGCCCACAGCCTAGGTCCTGGGCGGACAAAAATCACGGGTGAGCCGAGGTCTAGGAATTTTTTTGGGGGCCACGAAATGCTCAGATCTGCTGATTTTCCCTGAAACAAAGCCTGATGGCCTGAATCTGCGCGAAATCGCTCGAACTAAGGGCCGGCGAGAGGAAAATCAGATTTGGACGTCGCCGGAGCCAGAAATTACCCGTTTGAGCCGCTGATGGGATCAATGGCTAGGTCCCGGGCGGACAAAATCTGGCCAATCCGCGCCAAAATCCTGGCGGACAAGAATCAGCCGATTGGTCGGATTTGGGACCTATCCTCCAAAGGGAATTTCAGAGGTTCTGTCTCTCTCCAAATTTCAAAACCGGGATGTGCACGTGATATGAGGTCATGTGATCCTCGGGAGATCCCTGGACTTCGCTCTAGACCCTTTTCCTTTCCTGGCTTCTCTGAAAGCGCTAATCACACCTAAGATTGCCAAATTTCGGCACAGCCGAGGTGCATGCCGAACATCCGGATAAAAAAATGCAGAACGGGCTCTCTGAAATGGGAACTCATTCGGGTAGTTTCAGTTCAACTAGTTCTGTAACTGAAACGAATAGAATCAGATTGTCTTTCGGGCACACTGAAATGAATTCGAAACTCGGGAAATCGGATTGCAGAAAGGACTTGCCGAAGGTGGGGCCGTAAACAACTAATTTCGGTACTACAAAAGGGGCCTTTGAAAGTTTGCATTTCAGTGGGACTGACACCGAAAACTAAACTACAAATTTTGGTTGGTGTTTTGGTGTACCCGAAAATCGGAATTCAGGTTCAGATTTCGGCTCCAGCCGACATTTAAACCGATATTTTGTCTTTCAGATGCGCTGAAATTTGGTCCGTGGATAGTCCACAGACTAGCTGCGGACCATCCTATCTGCAAGTAGCACATAGGTATCAGATGAGCCGTGGATGGCCCGCGGACCATCCCCGGACAAAATTTCAGTCTGTCTGAAAGTACAAATTCTGGTTTACAGTTCAGCGCGCGCTGAAATTTGAACCTAAATTCTGGTTTTCGGTTGCACCGAAACACCAGCCAAAATGTGTAGTTTAGCTTTGCCTTTCGGTCCCGCTGAAATGTTGACTTTCAGAGCACTCTTTTTCAGTACCGAAATGAGTAGTTTAGGATCTCAATTTCGACTTATCCTTTCTGCAATTCAATATCCCGGGTTTTGAACTACTTTCACTGCACCTGAAACTGAATCTCATTCAATTGATTTCAGTTAAGAAATTAGCTGAACTGAAACTACTCAAATGAGTTCCAGTTTCAGGCACACTGTTTTGCAATCTTATATCCAGATTTTCGGCATTCACCTCGGCCGCACCTGAATTTGGCAATCTTAGGTGTGAATTTTTTTTTTTTTTTCCCTCAATCGTGCGGCAATTTCCGAGACCGCGGTCTAGACCCTTTCCTTTCCTGGCGCCTCTGAAAGCGCTAATGTTGTCCTCGATCATGCGGCAACTTCCGAGACTGGTCTTAGGAAGGGCTAATGTTCTTCTAGATTGAGCGCCGTGGCGTAGGTCTGTTCCCTTCATCTCACTCGTCGTTCTCCATCAAACCCCACTGCGCCCCTCTTTACTAAGGACTGCCCAGCTACTTTTTCCCCGGGTCATGGACATTGAATGAGGCAACAATAGACCTCGCAATACTAATTTAATCTGACACATTATGGAAATCTGGACAGCTGAAACCAAAAAAAGCAACATCTCTCTGTTTCAATTGCAGTGGCTAGGCGTTCCAATGGTAAAGGTATCCTTGTTTTTTGTGCACAAGAAGGGAGCAGTAGATTTTAGATCTAAACTATGTACTATGTGGGTCCAGAAATTTCTAAATCCCATCAGAGGTACCAGGGGTGCCCGCAGGGCCTTAGGAATAAACAGACGCTATAATAATATCAACTCGTACCTCGTTTGTTACTAAGTGTGAGGTACTTTTCGGGTAGGGCAGTCATCGTTGATAGTAAGAAAACGTAAGAGATTGCCACTGAATAGTATTTTTCGTGTGAAGTGTCGTCCCGGACTTGTCCGTTATTGTAGGGAAAGCGCCGACAGCTTGAGGGAAGGCGAGCAAAGAGCCGCGTGTAATCGCACATGACTCACAATCGCTTTCTTGTTTCCTACACCCATACCTCCCTTCCTTGCCCTTGCCCAGCCAACAGAATTGTGTTTTGAAACACTCAAAAAATCTCCATATCTGTGCCCATCGAGCCCCAGGATCGTCGGCGCCGGCCCTTGACTCCATCGGAGTCAAAACTCGCTGGGTGGCAGTCAAGTGGCACCACTGCTGTGTCAGCTCCACCGGGGACCGTATGTGACTGTTTATTTGACTGTTTTGTTGTGAGCATTGGTGCAGGAACTTTGGGGTTTTTAGCCACTTTGACAGTGCGTCGTCTGGACCTGGTGGGTGGCATTTTGGTTTTTTATCTTCAATGTTACTGATTCGCTCATGGATTCACGGACTTATTGTCAAAAGCAAACGAGGCAACACTTTGCTGATAGTAATCCTTTCACTGTAAACATATGTCAATGAGGCTCACATTACTATTTTCATTAGGTCGTGTTGTATTCTCATCTCCGCCACTCGACTAACCGATGAAGAATTGTCCGGTTTAAACGACGGTTTGTCCTTACTCTGACTTAACGGTTTACATAATCAGTTCACAGTTCAGACAAAGAGGTGGTTTAATTTGGCAAGCTGACGGTTTGGTTCGAGCTGAGGATTTCGCTCGAGTCGAAGATCTGGCTCAAGCGGATTGGTTGCATAGAAGTTCATGTACTCGAAGTATATATAGTCATTACATTATTCGTAGACTACGGTGAGCTCGAGCCGCTCGAGCCGCTCGACCTGGTCTCGAGCCGAGTGTGCGTCTCAAACGTTGGTGGCTCGAGATAGGGTGGGCTGGATTCATGCTGAGGGCAAGACGACGAAACGAAGCAAATCAGAGCAAATCTAAATCGGGACTCGAGATCAGCGGATTTTGAATCCACTTTGACCTGAACCACACACCTTTGTGTTCCTCCTCTCCAGTGTGCACTATTCTTCGTCTTGCATTTCTGTGAATGTCTATATTTTTCAGGTTTGGCTGGTTCAGGGACCCGGACAATACCGCGAGTCACTCAGACTTGCCATCACCCCGCCACGAATTATTTGCCGGCAGCCAGACGACCACACAGACGCGAATATGTTGTCACCCACTGCATGACAGAAACAAGATTTTTCGAAGCACACCCGCCCGTGTCCGGCCTATTTTCTCTCCCTCCGCACAGCACGAGCGGTGCGTACCTTGTCATGGTGGATGCACTTTAAGTTCTCATTTGCACAACCTCGCGGCTCCTCAAATTCAAAAGCCTCAATTCCTGCTTAATGCTCCTTTCGGCTCGCACGCGTGGCTCTTGCCCTCAACCTCGACTGCCCCTTTCCTTGAAGTCGTTCTCCTTCCTTACGCTCTCCATTCGCGCCGCCTTGCTGTGTAAACGTCATTATCTTTTTAACTCCCGTTTGGCCTTTGACCTTCTCCAAAATAAATGTGTGGCTCGTACGGTACCTCTGTCCTTCCAGCTTCAAAAAATCTCTTGCAATCGTGCCCTTGGCCCCCGAACCCCCACTCCCCGGTCTCAGTTATACCTCTGCTCGCTCCTCCTTTCGTTTTTCACTGAAATCAATTCTTTTAGGGTATGCTGGCGCCAATATTTCTGCCCACCCTCACGGAAACTTATGGTGAACAGGATTCGATCCACAACGTCCGAACTCGTATCACCAGCACAGTTTCCGTCTTTGCCATCAAGCTCGTTCGGAAAGTTCAGCCCCAGCCTCCCCACGTCTCCCTGATTTTCTTTTTCTCACTTTCCAAATCATTCACGAGTCGTTTTGTATATGTACAAGCAATGTACAGGGAGAGAAAATCGAATAGTTATCCTGACAGCTACAATGAGTACGTTGGATGAGTACGTGTGCATTAGAAATCTATGAGTGAATGTAGGATACAGCGGGGGAGCGAGAGGAAAGAGAAACGACCACAAGAAAGGAATAGAGTAGCGGAAGCATCATCGTCGGAACATCTTCACCAGAATGGGCTTCCTCCTCTCTCATCCAGCTCATCTCCCCAACGATAAAACATGTCGGGAGTGGCTTGCTTAACCAGGCTCAATGGCCCTGATAAGCGTGCGTTTATTTTCTCAACACGAATCCCCGCAAACTTATTTTTTATTGGGCAGGAACTGTAATTAAACGGGTCTGGAGTAACCGCGCAACTCGTGAAGCCTTTATCCTTGTGTGGAACGGCATCTTCGAGACTATCCAGGCCATTACCGGTAAGGCCATTAACTTTAAAGTCTTCTCAAAGAATTCTTGTCTTCTTGGTGCGCTCGGCAACTCCGAGGATGCCCAAGCGCAAACTTTGGGTGATGTAATCATTTTGCGTCAGTTGAACTTGAAAGAGGTCGATGGGATCCCAACTGTCGATGTCGACATAATTCTCATGTTCATCTGGAAAACCTGTATTGTGCACTTCAACTGGTCCGTTAATCTTTGGGATACAATGAGGCATTCTGACCGCTTTTGTAGTGGTGTCTTCGGCTTAGACGGCTGTATCGAGGACCATATCTTTCAGTATCGGCTTTCGTTTCCGTATCTAGAGACAGATGCCGAGATTCAAGAGTACTCTGCCTTCTGTAATGCATCTACGATTCCAAAGCTAAAGGGTAAGTTTCTTAATTGACAGAGGTTGTGTCTGTGTCCTGATTGTCTTACTTTATCTGCAGCCTGGTGGGGGCACAAATTTAGCTATCCATGGCTATTGCCTTCGCTGACCCTTCAAATGAGAAAAATGAGCCCCAAATTTTGGGATCTGACTCCCCGCGACACCAATCCTATCGGAGAATCCCATGCGCGAGATTACCAAGTTAATAAAACCAACCGCACCTTGCTCGGAGCAATTCTTCGGTAAACACTTCCGCACTTGTTCTCATTCACAGATGTGCTAAAATATATATATTTCCGGCAGAGTACGTCAATTCGATAGTGTCAATGCACGCGTTATCATGGCCTCAATGGAGTTCGGAATTTGGGAGAACAGTAACAACTCATTGTGCGTACAATTTACGTCGCAAGCCGCTCGGAAGTCGCGGGCACAGACCAAAAAGGCGGAAACCCTCAAGTCTGATGGAGGAGCGAAATATCTTGGTGCAAAACTTAAGGCAGCAGAGGAGCTGTCCAAGCAGAAGGACTTGGAGATCCAGCGTCTTCACGCACGGTTGAACATTCCAAGTTTGGGCCGCAAGCAGAATCACGGCTCTCAACACCCTCTCTAGGTATGATATGATTTTGTTTCACCAATAGATGCCAATAATCTAATGCATATAATAGCAGGTCCCTCGACATCCAATCACTACATCGATGTGTTCATTTTTTCCTTCGATGTTTCGCGTATCTGATTGTATTCAAACCTCCGCTCCTCAGCAGTACATTGACATCGATGATCACTCCCCGCATGGGCCATTGCCCATGAAAGCCCTTGAACTCCTCCCAGGTTATCGTTCCATGACCCTGATTGGGGAGCCGTGGTCGGATTTTGATTACGCAACAGCTCTGAATTCCGATGTGAGGGATCGGATGCTCCAAGCAATTGTGGATGAGCACCCAAGGTATGGAGTTGAGAGCGACGGTGAAGTGTTGGCTTCGAATCCCCATCCCGTTGACCTGTGAACTCTCTTTTTTTCTTTGGCTTTGCTAGACCTCAATCACCTAACCTGTCCTTTCATTTGCGCAGCTAGTATCTTATTACCAATCTAATGCTGTCTGCTGTCAATGCTCGACTGTGCTATCTTTCTAGCTCAAACTTCATGAATGAATTCCGGTAAAATAAGCCTCGGTACATTCTGAGTCGGACTTTAGGGTCAAAGGTTTGTTAAAATCCCCGCGCGCAATAGCATTCCCCACACCGCATTCAATTTGAACTGCTCTACATGATAATTACAGGTGTTCATCGTCTCGAAAAACGCCCGTCTGCATGCTTTGTGCACCGTTAATTAGTTCGAGCATTTTTGCCAAGACAGCACGCGAGTTCTTAAAACGGAAGCTTACAAAACAAGGACTGACCGGCGCGACTACCGTTGGCCCGTGCGTCGATTTCGAACAATAACGACAAACAAATGGCGCCATAACGTGGCGGATCGGCCATGCCTCTGTAAACCCTTTGTCTCCCTTTCCCATCGCGCCCTCAGTACTGTCCCGATTGTTTGTGCAAGTCGATATGCCAACACCCGTGAGTATATTGTACTCAAAAGCCCAATATGTCTATTAATCTTCGTGCAGCTATTGCCACATAAATGCGGAGCTCCTGGTTGTAATCGATTGTTTGCGAAACCTGAGGATCTGCATCAGCATACTAAAGAGTTCCATTTGCCATCGAAACTCCGGCCAAAGCAAAACGTTGAGGCGCCAAAACCTGTTGGCACATTCTACTCAAAAGCTCAATATGTCTGCTAATCTTCGTGCAGCTATTGCCACATAAATGCGGAACTCCTGGTTGTAATCAATTGTTTGCGAAACCTGAGAATCTACATCAGCATACTAAAGAGTTCCATTTGCCATCGAAACTCCTGCCAAAGCAAAACGTTGAGGCGCCAAAACCTGTTGGCACATTCTACTCAAAAGCTCAATATGTCTGCTAATCTTTGTGCAGCTATTGCCACATAAATGCGGAGCTCCTGGTTGTAATCGATTGTTTGTGAATCCTGAGCATCTGCATCAACATGTTAAAGACTTCCATTTGCCATCAAAACCCCTGCCAAAACAACGGACTTTCAAGTGTGGCGCTGAAGGCTGCAAAGCCGCGAACTTCTCGCAGATTTCTTTGCTGCATCAGCATACTTCCGAGGCCCACCCGAAGTCCAGTAAAAATACCCCTTCTGGCTCGTGAGCTCTCTCTATCTCATCACAAATCCTAAACCTTGACTGTTCAAAGAGCTACCTCGGCTTTCTCAACGCAAGGACACCAAATTCCCGTTTCGAATACACGATTGACGCAGGCACCAGTGTCAATGACTCAACATGTTCTCCCACGGGAAAGCTATTTACCTCCCCCGTCCTACACCGCCAGTGAGGCTCAATATGCGTCGCCATATGTCTCTTCCCGCCGATGTAAGTTATCTTATTTTTCTGGAAAAGTTATAATCATATTTCGTTTGGTAGCATCCATATCCACATCTTTAGCGGCACAGAATGCTGTCTCTAGCCCTGATTATTCTCCAGCGGCGGTGAGATGTTTGCTTGAGATTTAAGTAACGATTAACTCATGGAAAACAAGTTTGCTACTCCACCTCCTCTTGAGGAAGTGCTGCAACGAATAACGCAACTGGAACTCCAACGGATCCTGATTGATAAATCCACGTTGAAAGTTGGCATGGTTTGTGTGGTTTCCCTGTTCCAAGCCGTCAATGCCTGATCAAATACTTTGACTCCAGCATTTTGTAAAGCTTGCAGAGACCGTTATTCTGTCATCTACGAACGACCGGACAATCAGGTACTTGGTTACACATGCCTTTCTTTAGTTCAGACAGAGCCTAAAGTTCAGCACAGCTTTTTGACTCGTCTGCAGGAACACGTCGAGTGCATGAGCAAGCACAATAATGTCTGTAGTCTTGCGTATAGTGCTAAATTGCGCACCGACGTCAGGAAGGTATGGGATAACTTTTACACATCGCTCTAACATTCCCACTGATTCTTATGGCCTGCAGTTGTTACAAGACTTAGGCTACAATGATAGCATTGAGATTCAGAAAGCCTTTCGCGAGGATGACCAGGACATCTCGCATCTATTCCGTGAGGTAATTCACTCGGGCAAAGAAGAGATTTTAGACCTCAGCGATGAGAAAGCTACCGGTTTCATGGATGCATTGCACAAGGTAGCATGTCTCATTGGCAAACAAAATGATAATTTAACATATTTATGCATGTACAGTGTATTATGGAGAGTGATGACGCCCCGTTCGCCCTTCCAGCACAACGGTTGCTGAAAAACCTCTGTGCTGCCACCAAGGCCTTTCCTCCAATCCTATTCCTGGAATTGGATTCTCTGGACAGAAATCGACAGATTGGTCGAGGAGAGTTTGCTGATATTTTTCGTGGGAAATACAAAGAACAGGATATTGCTCTGAAACGCTTGCGAGTGTATAAGCAGGAGCCGAATGAGATGTTAGAATTTTCAAAAGTATGCCTGATGCCATTTCGTTACTTCAATCCCAGCTTAATGAATCTACAGAGCCTGTTGCAGGAAGTTCTCACTTGGGTCCATCTCAAACATATTTATGTTTTACCATTTTTGGGTCTTGACAAGCAATCCTTCGAGGATTATCCACCGTGCATCATAACACCATATATGCGCAATGGTACCATGAAAGACTTTGTAAAAAAACAGAATGGCACACTTCCCGACAGGCGGGTTGACCGACTTGTGAGTAACCCTCATGATTTTACCTAACCGTCACTGACATGTGACTTAGCTCTTTGAAACTGCCCAAGGTTTAGCTTACCTACACTCGCAAAATATGGTTCATGGCAATTTACGTGGGGTGAAATGAGTTTTATGTTGTGCTAAGATTGACTTCTGACCCACGTACTTTGCAGGGAAACGTACTGATAGACAGTGGGGAACGTGCTCAACTAGCCAACTTCGGACTCGCAATTGTGACCGATGCCACCCTTGGCACGACTTCAACTACACAACGCGGTTCATGCAGGTGGATGGCGCCGGAGCTGCTCAACTATCACGACGAGTTCAAACGTACAAAAGCCTGCGATGTTTATGCTTTTGCGTGTCTGTGTATAGAGGTTATATTCCTGACTGTCTTGGTGTTCTTCAGCTAATTTTACCTGAACAGATATACACGGGAGGACGGCCATTCTGGAATATTAAACCAGACGCGGCGGTAGCAATTCAGATTCTGGAGCAAAAGCGCCCTCCTCGACCTTCAAGTTTGGGCCCGCCTGATGGAACTCGGGCAATGTCCGACGGGCTATGGGCTATCGTCGGAGCTTGCTGGGCCCATGAACCTTCGGATCGTCCTGATATGAACAAAGTATCGGGACTCATAATGGTGTCGCCCTGATTCGTCGGACAGATGTGCTTATGTGGTCTGGGTAGCACAGATAAATTTCAAATATGAAGATGATTATTAAATGCAGAATTATCGTGAATCGGAGAAGATTCAAGTGTTTTGCAAGGCTGAGTTGAGGTATTGACCTTCGGGCGGTATCCGGGGCGTGTTTGGTCGAACGGCGTGCATGGTTTTGCCGCCGCTTGCTGCTCGCGTAAACGACCCATGGCACGCACGTCCGCCCCGCCTCTCCCTCCGCTCGTTCTGCCTTGCCCCTCGCGTACTCTATTCACCGGCCGCGGTCGCCACTACCCTCCCTCATGTCTGGCGTGCGTCCTCGTGAGTGTCCGTTTCTACCGGTGGTGGGCCCCTCAAATGGTTCAATCCGGTACGACTTGAGGGAAACTGTCGCAATCCGGTATGAGCAGATGGGGCGCGGGTGATATCGAGGGACAAGGGACGGACAGCGAGCACACGGTGCGAAGCCTTCTCTCCCTGCCTTGCCCGAATGGCGCCGTTAGGACGTCGCTGCATACGGCCGCATGCACGGATCCACATGATTTCCGCAGATGCCCATTTCCTTCAACGCCGCCAAACATTGCAAATGCACTGCGCGGCATCGCGAGACGATTCGAGGTCCACGAACTCATCTTGAGTCGCAGAGAGCTGAGGATGATGCAGGGGTGGTAGTGCCCGCCACTGCCCACCATGGCGGAAGACACCAGATGTCCTTCGACAAGATGAGGGCTCTTGCGAGACGCGTGGGGGCTACGCGACGATGCGGCAGCGATAGCGCTCGCCCCATGATGCCACACCCATGCGAAAACCATGTCGATAGCCAGAGGTTGATAATGCTACGAAGCGCGCATGAGTACTGCGGTTTCACTCGCTTCTTCTCTCCCGCCCTCTTCCGAGTCCCAGTTCACCCATTCTCCGGTTGCGCTTCACTCCAGGCGACCTACAAAACGAAAAAGTCAATTAGCAGCCGTAGATAGAAAAGTAGGTCCTAGCGACATACCATGTGCGACGATCCTCTCGTACGACAATCTTTCCGCTTAACCGCACCCTTCCCCGCGCGCGACGTCCTCCTCGCACCTTCTGCCCATCCCAACCTGCCTGTCGATAGGTACCTCGCGCGACCTCCATTTCTCGCAGCAACTCGCCTGGATACAAACTGGAGTACTTGCTGTAGACGGCATAAAACCCTACAAGATGCTTATGGCGCTGGAAAATGTCCAATCGACGCCAACAACTAGAAGTCGTTATGTACCTGACTAGACCTGACTGGTCCTGAATTTCAAGCTTGGTTGCCTTTGCAGAGTCATCGAGTCATCGCCGGGGAGTGGAGCGGTCAGAGAGACTCTTCACATATTTCAGGCAATACTGGATCCCGAGACAGCAGGCGAAGGAGGATTCAGAAACGACGTTGGCGGCGGTTCGGAGGAGAATCGTGATCGGATCCGAGTCCCAATCGCGATCACGTGTACATTTGATGCGGCGCGCGTGGATTTGGGCGCGGTCGAGGAAACTCGCGATTAGTGCAGCCATATGAGTAAGTAACGTTGGTTTGCAGGTGGACTTGGACTTGTATCCGTGGACTCCTCGATAAATGAAAAGCCAACAGTCTCTTTTTTTGCGAGTTTGGTTGTTCCGATTGAAAGGAACTCAATTTACAATTGCAGGTGCCAAATTCAAACTCTGACAAGTGCAGTGTTTGTGATCATCGATGATTTCACTTCATACACAGAGTTTCAGGCTTAGTTTATATGGAGAGAATTAATGGAAAGGTCATATTTACAATTATATAGAGCCCAGAATTTTACAGCTGATCTCGAAACTAATGAGATTGATCGCAAATTTTTTGACTGTTCCCAAAAGGAATTTTTACTACTCAGGCAACTCCAGCGGCGGCTGGGGTTTCCTAGGTCTGGAGGGTAGCCGTAGGTTGTAGACTCTTAGGAAACAGTGAACTCAGCGAGACGAGCATGATAGGCGGTCGGGATGTTCCGATCAATGATGGAACCACGGCAATGTCGGCCTTTCGCGCGCGCTGTTTTTCTTCTCATCCCACAGCGCAATTTTGGCCAGGAAGGTAGAGGGAGTATATCGATCCGGGACGGTCCTCAGCATCCTCATCTACTCGGTATTGCAAAAAGTAACCGGAAATTCGATTATTTCTGGCAGATTTTGTAGTATTTTAAGATGTAAACTACATCTACATATTCAATGGATGACTTTCCATAAGCATAGAATAATCCCCGAGCTTGTTTGAGAGTGCCAACGATGGGATCAACCCACGAAATATTCAACTAGTCTGTACACCGCCGGCCGTTCCCATAAGACAGAATATATAAATCAGGTGGTCCTCATTCGTGAACAAGGGCCGGAACGAACTCCGGCAGGCAATGGGAGTGCACCAGACTTTTCTCGAGACAAATGGGTAGCTTGATGGTTCGGGAGGAAGGCGAAGAGTGCCCATCACCACCCAAGAGAGTTTATTCCATCTAATAAAATCTGTAGGGGGGGTCCCTACCCCCTCTACAGACTTTCATAGATTTCGACTTAATCTTGTACGTATTCTTGTCTCCGAGCTGATGGGGTCCTGACAGCTGCCTCGGCAATGGCGGCGGAAAGTGCGTAAATATTCTGGGGAATTTATCTATGCTTATGGAAAGTCATCCAATAGCATGTATACCCCCCATTTTCCTCGATTACCGTGTCTATGAACTTGCGGCGTGCACTGCACAAAGTGATCAATTTTGTTAGTCATGATTTGATCCCAGACATCAAAAATTGCCTTGTACAGCGCCTCTTAAAAGGAAAGCCAGGATTTATAGGCATGGATATCCTTCCTGAGAATGTGCTATACAGGGTTGATGTGTGGAACATCAGAGGAAACGGAAGAAAATGCAAAATATCGGGGTGAAATGTTCCCTGAGGCAGATTTGGGTTGCCTTGGCTCTGTGTCATGGCGCTCCATCATGCTTAAAAATTGGAATTGGGCTGAATCCTTTTCAACTTGGTCAGGTATGGAAGCAATGGACCCTTGAGTACATTTTCAATGTATCTCCTGCCATTCAAACCCCCTCCCTTTCTTGCAGGATACTTGATTTCATCGGCACCATCTGGGAATTGTTTTTCCTCGTTTTCTTGGGCTATTTGGACTTTGAAAGCCCTCTGTGGCTTGAGGCAGATGGTGAGGCATCTGGAATCAGAGCAGCTTGCACTGGAATCATCTCCCGGAAGTTCTTCCACAGATTCTGGTAAGTCAAAGATGGATTGCCATAATCACAACAGGTGTAGTTAATATTATGGTGGATCTGCACAGTACTATTGAAGGCATTCTTCAAGGACAAATTATACCAGTAATAGGCAGTATCTTAGGGCATATTGTGATGGGCAGAGATTGAGAATAAACCACGTGATCGTGTCACAATATCGCAATTTCCGGTTACTTTTTGCAGTATTGAGTATCCTGAACTCCATGGAGAGTGCTGTTCCTCCAAAATACCTTTTTGGAATGGCGAAAAAAATTGCGCACCTCGGAAAATCAAAATCAAAAATGCAAAATTATGTAATTCCAAGTTATTCACGAGCCTCAACTTAAACTCGAGGTGATTTTGATTTTGCATTTTGCATTTTGCATTTTTGATTTTGATTTTCCGAGGTGTGTTGGACTTGAAGGGATGAATTTGGATGAGTATGTGTGTATATATGGAAGAGAAATGGGATGAGGGGGAGGAGATTAAGAGAGTGAAGGTAGGTGAGGAGAGAGATAAGGGATAAGGAGAGAGAAAGTGGAAAAGGGAAAGAGAAACAGTTGAAGTTGGGTTGAACCAGAAACACGTGATGTCTGTTCAAGTTGAACTTGAACTTGAACCTGTCTAAGTGAGAAACAATAGAAACCTTTGAATTTTAGAGAAGACTTCGGGGCGAGGTCGAAACTCGAGCTCTACTGGGATTTGAGAGTTGCTTGGGAGCCGCGCTCCACCTGGGAGACGCGATCTGATGTTCATGCCGCTCGCGAATCACTCGGCCCGAACTCTTCTCTAAAATATGAGGGTTTCTATCGTTTCTAACTTGGCTGGAACCCGCGCATAGTGCCATTGGCATTCGGGGGAGCGTAGTTAGGGCGCGGTGTGATGTTCATATTGATGGGTGCGCGTGCGAACTCGAGTGTAATTGTGCGACTGAGCTTCAGAGAGTTCGCAGACCCGGCTGCTCGCCATATCAGCATTAAAATACCGAGCTGAGGACTGCGCTGTAGTGAGCCGACGCCGCGAATCAAAAACACATCCCGCATCTCATCATCCCAACTGATGCCTTGTCCCAATGTCCCTCCCGCCCCGGCCTATTCTCGCCGCCTGATGCCTATTTAAAGAGCTAGGTCCCACTTACTGTACTCCTAACTTTCACCTACCACTACTTGAATTTCCCCTCCCTACCCAAACCCCCCACGAACACAAAATGCGCTTCGCCGATGCCTTCCCCGCCTATCTCGTGCTGATGCTGGGGCTCTTCCAAGTCGCCGCTGCTGCCGCCGCCGCGAGGTGAATCTAGTCTGAGTGCATCTGCGCCTGGGGCTTTTGATGCTGATACGGTTCATCAGGAGCGGCGCGCCACGGTCGATGATGATCAGCGCGGGACGTCGGATCGGCGCGCGACAGTCGATGATGATCAGCGTGGGTCGCCGGACGGGCGCGCGACAGTCGATGATGATCAGCGTGGGGCGCAGGGCTAGATGGTTCCTACTTGTTGTGGTGTACAGGAGCGGGATATGGCGATGAGGACGATATGTTACCGATTTTATCCGACTCTGAATGCAACCATCCGTGTCGTCGAGGCAAGAGATGGATTTTGATGGAGGAGAATGTACTTATGTGTGCAGAGCCGGTCACTCAAGCCTCACTCGGTCCGCCTGAGGGCCAAAATTTTCGTTGATTTACCTTACCTCTGGAGCGTTAATTTACCCTACTCGGACCTAGTTCCAGGCGGTAAAATGGCCCAAAATTCCGATTTTCCGCCAAGAATCGAAATTGGGGTAGATTCCGTCCGACCGTGGTTCGCATTGTGGATGAAATTCCGCGCAAAATTCAACAAGAATCACCTGTTCTGGCGGCTGACCATATAGATAAGACCACTAAAAAACTTCGCGCCGCGTGCGATTTACTTTACAACGGACCAAGTCGGTTGATTTACCTTACGATGCGGACGCAGTGACACCGGATTTTGAGCGTTGATTTACTTTACAGCGGACCCAGTGATGCCTGAGTGTCAGGGGCCTGTGTGCAGACAGTCGCTTTGAGAATTATACCGGGTGACCTCCCAGCGAGTCTAGCTAAAGGAGATGGTCGCCATCGCATTCTCCTTCACGTCCCAAAATAACATAACAAATGATCGAGTGCACGTCGCGGGCAGAACCACGACCCGGTCAAGTTGTATGTTCATATCACTGTGCTTTCCAACTCGAGGACATTGTGCACCCCCCACCGAGGATGATTTTATTTCTCCTCTAGCACATCGCCGCATAAATAAAATTCGAGCCGCGGAGATATGAGAAGCCAATAACATGGGAACGGAGGAGATAAATTCCGCGAACCCGCCACGGTTGCAAGGTTGCACCCAAGCTGAACAGAAGACACGTGACATCAGTTCAACTTGAACTGTTCAGTACTGGGACAGCCACGCCGGGAGGAAGAGGGATGGAGTTTTGATAAAAAATACGTGCGCGCTGCTTACAGCCGTTTGCCTAATTCCGTGAAAACGCGAAAAAGTTTCGCGGCCTCACGTGATTGTCGGCAGACAATGCCGAAGTTCAAATCTGTCCCATTTGGGAGTCGGCGACATTGTAAATGGTGCTACGAGATTTCTAACCCCTATAACTCCAGTTGGAATCCTTTCCCGAGCATTCCAGCTGCACGGCACCATCCGGCATCGTCCGCCGGCGATCACGTGCGCGCGCGTGAAACTTTTTCGCGTTTTCACGGAATCACCAAGGGGGTTCGGGCCGGTCAAGCCGGGACAGGGGGCAGGTAGGTAGGGTCGGCCGTCAGGCCGAAAAAAAAATATTTACATCTCTCACTAAGTCAGTCCAAATCACTCCAAAATAGCTTCAGGGTGACTCCGTGTACCTCCCTAGCCATTTCTTATGTCGCCTGAGCCTCCGATTAACGCTCACACATCATTATACAGATGTTGGTGATATTTAGCAAAGCCATCTAGCAAATCGGGCGCAAATATCAAACGGAAATTCTCTTACGTGACTTGTACGCGACGGATATCTGCCTGACTCGAGGTGCGAAGGAATCTCAGAGATGGATTCACAGGTGCGTCCGTGAGGGTCATGCTGGCCCGCACATTTCATATCATTTGCAGGCAAAAGGGCGGCAGCGGAAGCGCCGGCACAGACCTGGCAAAAGAACGTACATCAAGTCGGAAAGGAGACCTGTCCAAAGTGTGGGGCACTCAAGAGCTATGGGCCGGGAAGAATTTCAAACCTGGAGGGCCAGCATCTGAACACCGCCGTATGTATCGATACTACGCAGTGGATTCAGTAAGTGTACATAAAGCTCAGGAAAAATCAAGATGGAGAAAAACGTAGAGGGATGTCTCTAGAAGGTCCCCAATGAATTAAAACCGCTCCTAAATGCCCATCGGGCGCATTTGGCCCAAGTTGCGCATTTCGTAGAGCGTTCACGTGCATAATTACCATATTAGGACGTCACGTGGTAGGGAGGGTCGCTCAGAAGGTTATTTTGCAAAAATGTGGCCTAAGTGGATTTTTTGTCGGATCGGAACCCCCTTGGGAATTACAGCGCTTTCGGAAAACCTTGGCGCGCCGTTTTTTTTTTTTTTTGGAAAATAAAATCCCATTCACCTCTGTCCACAACCCAGCAATATGCCCAGAGCCCATATAACATCTTCTCAATGACCATAAATTAATTCAGATGGCCTACCACCACATTTGAGCCCAATATACACCGTCCGAACAGGTCCGAACCCGCGATGCCGGACTGCCGAGCGGACACGTGATGATTTATTTACGAAAAAAAAAAAATGGCGCACGACAACCTTTTCCGAAAGCGCTGTAAGCAAACGGCAGTAATCATGATGAACCGGTGTGTAATACCAACTCGCTTCCTAAAACCCATCTCCACTGAAATCACCGGCCTCTCCATTCAAGCGCATCGTGCGGGGTAATTTTCTCTGTCTGCATCAAGTCTGTGTCTTTGCTGCCAGGGCATAGGCCAGCGATATGACAATACATCCTAGTCTGATATATATCTTAAGTAGCTGAAAAGCTTACACGATTGTATATACGATTGTCGAGATCGAAAGTAACCAGTTTCACTCCTCCTTTCCCTCCCCCATCGCCGGGTCCGACTCCCCTCCACTGCCCAGAACCAGTTCAATACCCATTCCATCTCTCGGATCGCCGCGAGCCTTACCGTGACCGGCCAGTGTCACCCAGACTTTTCGCAAGGTGTACATGGTGTACTTCTCGGCATTCGACCTTTGCACCGCGATCTCGATTTGATGAACCGGCCCCGGTACCGCCACCACAAACCGGTCCCGTCGAAACTCGTCCCGCTTGCCCACTGGAATGTATCTCGTGCCGGCCAGCCCCGCGTCTCCCGCCGTGCCCAGGCGCCAGAAGACCCGTGTAAGACTTCCCAGGCTGCAATGCCACAAGGCCACTCGCAATGTTCCCCCCTGCGCCGTCTTGACCAAAAGAAAATACTGCTCGGCAGTGGCAATTGGGTATCAGTGGGTTCGAAATGCGGCAAAATATGCCATTATGGACTTATCCTGCCATAAACAACAGCTGAATTCACGGTCTCTGTGCTTCTGGACTATTCCGGAATCAGAATCGCATAGCATCGGGTTCATCGGCCGATCGCTGAGCCTTGCAATTGGTTTCCGTTCCCACATATTTTTCGCAGTTTCGAAGAGGACGCCCGCGGAGGATTTTCAAGACAAGATAATC
Organism: Mycena vulgaris; assembly: GCA_029204335.1. Classification (NCBI taxonomy): domain Eukaryota; kingdom Fungi; phylum Basidiomycota; class Agaricomycetes; order Agaricales; family Mycenaceae; genus Mycena; species Mycena vulgaris. The sequence goes on from JARGYA010000165.1 coordinate 253,617, forward strand.
TATATACAGACTCATAACGTAACACAAATGGAGGAAATCAATGCGTAGTATATTGAAAAAAAAAAAGAGTGGGAAGATAAATGTCCGTATATGTAAGTAAACGCCCACCGCATCAGAGCTCTTCCATCGTTCACGGGGCACCCCTCCCCGTCCTCGACTCAACGAGCTGCGTCAGTGTGTCGTCCATGCGCTGTGTACCCGCGCGCGCGTGGTGGGGCTGTGGTGCTGAGGCGAGCAGGGAGGACACGCAGGCGGGGTAGGCGATAGAGTACTGCGCGGGTTGGGGGTGCGGGTCGCACCGAGTTGCGCGACAAGCACGAGCGAGGAGTGGGCGGGAGGTGCGGGCGGGAGCGAGTTGTGAGGGCGCGCGGGGGTAAAGGGCGACGGCGGGGGCTGCGCATGCGGGTGGTGGTGAGGCTCGTACCGGGGTGGGTGCGGGAGTCGCAGATGCGAGGACGGTGCTGCGCTGGAGATGGTCGCGGAGAGCGAGGGGGCACGCAGGCGGCATGGGCGATGGTGAGCGAGCGCGGCGCGCGGCGCGCGAGCGAGTGGTGGTGCCAGTTGGACCGAGGTGTCCGGCAGGCGCGAGCGTCGAGCGGTGGGGGATGAGATAGCGCTGAGAATGGTCGCAGGGAGCGCGGATGCGGGGCAGGCGCGGTGGGGAATGGAAGACGCGGCGGCGATTGCTGCGCATGGGGGTGATGCTACGCGTCGTATTCGGTGTGGGCGCCAGCAATGTCGAGCGGGTGGGTGTGGTATTGGGCGGTGAACGCCACAGCGGGCGCGTGGCGGCCGGGTAGTCGCGCTGCATGTCGAAGCGCGTCAAGCGAGGCGAAGCCAGGCACGGTCGCAAAAAGTTGTTGAACAATTTGAGAGCCATATGTGATCGCTGGGCTGCGCATGTTACAGTGGACGGTTCGCCTTCAGGTGTGCTGGTGGACGGGAAGGAGTTATTGAGAGTGTTTCTAAGGGACATACTGCTGCCTCGTAAAGGAAAGCAATTTCCGTTGCGGGAGTGTAAATGCAGGCACAGTGGTGGTCATCGTGGTGCTGCAGATGATGCGCTGGCGCTGCGGCAGGCGCTAGGGTTCGGAGGGCGTGTCGGAGACGGGCAGAGGGAAGGCGCGGGAGGGTGCGGAGGCTGTGCAGGCAGAGGAGCGGCGTCGCGCTAGCGCGGCTTAGACGCAGACATGGGCGGGCGGACGTGTACTAGGCGAAGGCGGATGGGCTAGTCGTTGGGGGATATTTAAGGGAGAGGCGGCCATGTCGACTCTGGAGTCATGACGCGCCGGTGCCAACGGCGTTGATGGCGCGCGCACAAACAAACGCGTCGCGTCGGGGCGGTACTAGAGACCAACTCCTCCCTTAGCTCAGTCTGCTGGCCAGGCTATCAAGTTGCTCTCGCCATGTGCCGTGTAAACCGCTTTGCCACCGCACATGCACGATACCACACACCTAATACAGCCCAACGCCGTTCCCGTATCCAGGAACTCGCATCATTCAGGAGTTCCAACCTCGTCGTTGAACTCATCTCGAAGCTCAGGATCTGCCGTGATCTAAGCTTTTGACGGTAACTCGCGTGTCAAGTGCGATCATCTCCCAAATAGCGTTACCTCTGTCTGATAAAGGCGGTGGCTGTCTTCGACCAGGATTCACCATCTTCCTCCTTCAACAACAATATTCTCATTCCACTCTCATTCACAATGCCCCCTCCAGCCACCTACTTTGCCATCCTCACTGCCGTTGCCCAGTTCCCACCCCTCTCCCTTGCAAACTGGGAGCCAGGAAAAGCGGCCCAAGTCAACTTCTTTTCGGACGTCCTATGTTCGCAGTACGACGGCGAAGTGGCAGCGTGGTGGACCATGACGTCCTTCGTCGGCGGCCCCGGACCGCAGGCGGACTGCATCCCCCTGGACATCATGCCCGGTAACTCGCAGAGCATCGGCACTGCCGACGTGTGGGGACCTAGCACCGCGAGCACAACGACGGGGCCTCCCCATGCGAATGGATCGTGCACTTTCTGGGACGAGTCTAGCTGCTCGGGCAACTCAGCCTCGTCCGACTAAACCTCGGGAAACGGAGACTGCATGCCTGCAAGCAGCAAGGACGGAGCTCGATGGAAGAGTGCTAAATGTTGGGCTCATTCGACGAGTTTCCAGTAGTGTCGCTGACCGAAGGGAAATTTCCAGGCTTCTTCCTCCAGTCAACCCAGAGTACGAGCTCGCTCTCGTCAGTGTTCATTCTAAACGATTACCCTGTCGCTAATTATTCTGAACAGAACTAAAACCGATTCCCCAACGTCGTCATCCAGTAGATCTCTCTCGAGTTCATCATCGCTCCAGTGAGTGTTTATTCGCTGTGAACTCTCGCAATGAATGATCCTCATAATTGCGCTAAGCATATGCACAGAACCACTCCAACTTCCCGAACATCGCCATCGAGCACATCTCACTCAGCCCCGTCGCTCCTGTGAGTGTCAATTGAATTTTGCCAGAGACGCGTCAAAATTAAAAAAATGTATCCTCGCCCACTCACCACGGAAACCGCCGATTTCATCGTCCAGCATCTCCACCAACCCACCTTCCTCGACATCACCGGCCAGCACATCATCCTTCATCTCGACCAGCCCATCCGCTCCAACGCAATCGGCTGTCCGCGCAACAAGGTATGAATCTCCCTTGCTATGCTCTTGATGTTGAAAAAAATCTTCGTGCCCCAGAAAGACCTTCTCTGCCCGGAAGATTGCGGGGCTCGCAGCTGGTACCGTGTCCGCCCTGGTCTTGATTGCCACAGCGACTCTTTGTATCTGGTATGAGGTATTTTGCGCACTGCTCGATAAGCATCTTCTCCGCAATTCCTGCTCCGGATGAAGAGGAATCGAAGAAGGAGAGACACGGCAAGGAATCCGAGTATGTGCATCGGCGGCCAATACAGAAACAGGTTCTCGAGAGCCACGATCCCGTCGGGGCAAGTTGATTTCGCAAGGCTGCTAATCACGGCGGCAGAGCCCCAGCTATCAACTCCATCCTGGGTCGTTTCATAGCATGGGTAGAGCGGCCACCATAGCTTTGCACTGTGGACAGGGCGACCCGGAACAACCAGCGGCACCAAGTGCCCCGGACCGCTGAACACGGCGAGGCGGGGGATGTGCGCAGGAGGGAATGATGTGGTGATTCCGAATCCCTCGCCAAGCACCGTGATGTTCCTGATCATCGGGTGCCTGTCAACAAAGTCGCCCCCGCTGTCGAAACTGGAGCCGTAGTGGCTGAGGACGGGAAAGGTACATTGTCGGAGAGTCGTGCCGAGCGGGTCGTGTGGCAACCGCAGTATCAGCGAACGAAGGCGGGTAGTGCTCAAGAGAGCCACGTTGACCATTCGGAAGAAGGGCTCGAATATCGAGGCGTCCCATCTGCCGCTGATCATGTCGTGACTGGTCGCAGAAAGTGGTCAATATGAACCAGGGCTTCATCGAAACTCCCTTACCTGAGCAAGTCGAAGGATAGACACCTGACTGACAGCGCCGCCTCGGAATTCTTCGCCAGTGTTGTACAACACCGGAAGATGCGCCTGAACGACGTCAAGGCGATGTAGCGATAGACGCACTTTGTCGCAACGGAATTGAACATCCTCGAAACTGTGCTGAGTGAAATCTGATCCAGCGGCGTTGCATTCGAGACTATCTCGAGTAAAATCTCCACAGTGAAGTGGTCCAGAGCCAAAGCATTCACAGCCATCCACAAGGCACTGTAAGAGGCGTTTGAAAATTTCAACTCATTTGTCAGCGCGGTTCTTTTGATGTTCAGTTCCATTTTAGGAATCGTGCCGTTACAATTCATTTTGCACAGTACAATCCGCAGTGCAAATCCGTGTTTATGTGAGCTTACTCGTCTACGGGGACCAGCGGCTCCACCCTCACAAGCTTCAAAAATGCCTCGAGCTTGGGATACGTTAGCTGTTGACCATTGCGGTAAAACCAAAGGACTTACTCCACCGGGGAAGTGGGAGAGCAAGCAGTTGGGCTTTTCATCAACCTCCCTGTCGAGCACCTCGAAACCCTCGGATGCGAAATTGCCGCGCGGATACTCTTTCTCTATCTCCTGCACCGTCTTGCGGTTGAGCAGGAAATTGAACGAGCCCGGCCCTTGGGCGTCGTATCCGCAAACATCAAACAGCGCGCTGAGGGACATGAGGATTCCAGTCGAGGACGATGTGCCCGACGGCCACTGCGATGTGTGGAGAACGATGCTCTGAACGATGTCGCCGACCTGCTGCGCGTCGAGGGTAGGCGCTGCCGCGTGCAGATGCTCGTACGCCATGATCCCGCCGTAGAGTTCGAAGGTCATGGCGTGCGCAGGGTGCGCACGGCCCTCCGGGGTAGTCGTCCACCCGAGGTCGTGGAGGATACAGGTGTGGTAGAGCCGGCGGCTGAGCTCCTCGAATGTGATCTGCGGGACACCCGGAGTCTCGGAGGGGAAACCGTTGTAGAGGATGGCGAGCGCGAAGTAGTAGCACCTGATGCAGTGGATGAATCCAGAGTGAGGCGTGATTTTTTTAGCGTATTCCAAGGACGCTGTGTGCTCGGGGTCGAGGGGGACAGCGCGGAGAGTTTCGAAGGATACGTAGTCGGGCTTGAGCTTAGCAAGAGCGAAAAGCTCCTGCAGGTTGCTCGGGACGTAGGCGTCAAACGTCTTCGGGAAAGGCATCTTGGTTGACTGTGAAGGTTCTAAACACTCAGTATCTATACTCGTCCGGAGTAATCCCCATGAAGACTCGAAACACCCGCCGTCGGAACTGACACGTCGTCCGGGGTCCCAACGGCTTCCGTCGGATACAGCCTCGGGCTGATGCAGGACATGTGCCTGGCTTTGTAACTCTCGAAGATGGTAGCCATCCAAGGCCTTCCAAGACTGGAAATGAATCAGATGTTTCCTACGGAACAGGACACATTCATAAGTATGCTTGCCATCCAAGCCCGAATGCCGTGTCGACGCGTACACGGCCTGAGTCGACACACTTACTCCTAGTTGATGGCGTCACCCCCGCAGAGCCCAGGGCTGCGCCCCGCATATCAGACAGCTGACCATAACTGACACCACTTGGTAAGTATTTCAGAGCTGTAGATGCAAATCCGTAGATGTCAGTGATCGCTACCAACATACCAGTTTTAGAAAATTAGAAAATGATCGACATCGACCGTCGACGGCTGGACAGCGCTGCTCGACCATATTCGCATTCAGCTGAGCATGGCGCTAAAATATTAGATGATTATGATATAGAGCGGTTAATCCTTCCCGTGTACATGATGAGTATATGAGGTGAAAGAAAGAGATAAAAAAAGTCTGTCCCAGTGGAAGCTCACGAACTATTCGCAATCTCACCCCTGAGCTCTTCGAATCGACGGCCCTCGTTCTCTGCGCGCTCGACGCTCTTGACGAGCTTATCCTCCCGCGTCTGAAGCCGCTGTTCCATTCCCATGATCAACATGCGGACTTGCTCAATATGGGCCAATAGTGCTGTTCAAAGTTGGTCCTGTTTGACTTCCTGTTTGCGCTCCTGATTGCTTCCTTTTCGTACTTTTGGCAGTAAAATGGGCAAAAAGGGACGAAGTAGGAACTCAACGAGGAGCTAAAAAGGAGCATGTTTGAAACCCCAGGGCTGGGATTTTTGAACCAGGAAGCAAGTAGGAGAGTATTCCTACTTGAAACAACACTTCGGCAAGTGTTGGCAACCTCTCAACAAGTTCAAACCCAGCACATTGGCATCAGGCGGCTCACGCGCTGTCACTGCTCCGTGTGTGCGTGTCCCTCACAGCGCAGCGGCGGCTGCCTTCGGTCAAAGCGCACATGGAGACATAGACTCAATGTGTTCCCTTCAAGTTCCCTTACTACCCTGTGGATGGCTGATTTAAGTTTATCGGACTCGGACTGGGTCTCGGCATAGCTCGGCATACATTGATGCTCTGGCTCAAGCCTGAAGAGAATACGGGGAGTGGTAGTTCAGAAGGTTAGGGTGCACAATCCATGAAGTGTGCAGTGTGGCAAGGGAATAGGATCTCTCGGGGCAAAGGCTCGAGGGCAGGGTCTGGCGAAGCGGAGATTGATTGGGGTTGAGTAGGAAACCGAGCAGGAAACGTAAAAAGGGACCGAGTAGGGACAACTTTGCAACTAGGAGATACAGGTGTCCCTTTTTGCAAAGTTGTCCCTACTTGGTCCCTTTTTGTGTCTCCTGGTTGTTCTCCTGGAAGCAAACAGGAAACGAACCAGGAGCGCAAACAGGAGCCAAAAAGGGGAACTTTGAACGGCACTAATGTAGCGTGTTGCTGCTCGATCTGTAGCTGGTGCTGTGCAGCGGTGGGAGGTACTGCGGTCGAGGATGTCGCCTGCGCCTGCGCATGCGCGAGAACGGGGGAAGGGATGGAGTTGAGGGTGTTGGAGCGCTGGTGGAGCATCGATCTCCCTGGCATTGTCGGCGCGCTCGTGGGAGCAATATCGAGCGCAGACTACCGGAGAATGTCACCGGTCAATTCCCTTCAAGAAAAAACAACGAACCTGCCAGTTCTCCCCTGCCAACTTGGCCAATTCACGCTCCAGCATCTTCTCGCGGGCTTTCCCACTAAACATACTCAGAAAATTAACTGGAGAGTGGGACCCCCACGCACCGTTCAATCTCAGACATGCACCGTTCATTCTCCCTCTGTGTCCCATCGAGCAGCAGGTCCAGACTCTTGTACTCTTTCTCCAGTTGCTGAATGGTTTCGAGTGGCGGCCGCTGGGCAAGTTGGGCCTGGAGAGCTTCCACCTGTGTCTGAAGCTATCGGGGACGCATTACATTCGATTCAAAGCTCGAGCGGCATGAAGAACGAACCCGGTCGTTCTCCCAATCCTTGTCAATCAACTGGCGACGAAGGACGTCCTCGTTGGATTCGTACAGTCGCCATTCCAGAGCCCCGCGGCCAAGGCGCAGACTCGGAGTTGGGGCGGAACAATGGCGCCAATGGGGACGGGAGCGGGAATCTCGAGCTGGCTATGCGGCAAAATAACATACTGGAGGCGCGTATCAGTGCCTTGGAGCGGGAGTTGCGACCACAACCGTCGGATTCTTCACCCCCTGGACATGTGGATTAAGTCTTTGGTGAGACAACGCCGCGAACGATCATTCGATCTGTTTGCGTCATCTGGCTCTCCCCCCGCTCTCCTACTACTTACCATCACGAAATCTAGACTTACTCTAGAGGCTTAGGCCATATACCCTTATACCCGCGGATTTTCCGCATAGAAAACCTCCTAAGGCAAAGTGTTCTTGTATCATGAGCAATGGGACATGCTCTCGTTGGGCGAGCCAGTTCCGACTGCGAGTGGGGTACTAGGTTCAGAAGCCTGAACCAATCGGAAGGAGTGAGGTTCGCGCTGCAAGAGGGATTTGATATTGGAGTTGGCAAGGCGTTACTCGACGTATCGGCCACCCGCGACATCACAGAATTTGTCGCGTGTTGTGAGTATCCCAGAAGAGACCAAGGAGAGTCCTTTTCGAGCGGCAGAATCTGTACCAGGAAGAGCGGTCCACATTGAATACTTTTACAATGCTTGCATGCCTCCATGACTCGTCCGTATCCACTATATGATAGCACAAGCCTGCAGAATATCAGATTGGCGTCCCTGAAGGAAAATGAAGACGCGTACGATCAACCTTCCCCTCTCGTTTGGCGGCGATGAACGTATCTGCAAGTGTCCAGTATTCTTCCCCGCTGATGACCCGCACATCCAATCCAGCCGATAATCCACTTGTCGGCGCGGAGCCCCGCGCGGGACACCGTGTGATGCAATCGATAACTGAACGCAACATGCGTGAGACGCAGGATGAGCGCAAGGCATGCGCATACGCGATCTGCTTCCTCGTCGTCGAAATTATCTGGCTAGACCAGTTCGAGGTGGGTTACGGTGAGGAGCAAGGAGCGCAGGACGCCGGTGCTAAGAGGTTCGAATATTGCCCGAACGTTGATCGTAAGAAATTGCACCCCGCGAAGGGTACCCGATCTTTGCAGCGCACAGCCGGCGGAAGACATCACAGACATGCCACGTCCAAAGAATTAATTCGTGATGCTGGTGCATGCGGCGAGAGAGCTCTCCACGGCAGATTGGTCCACAGAATAGTCGATGAACAGACTTTTGACACGTTGAAACATCGTTGGTACCCTCACTGTAATCAACCGCTGCAGAGTTTCATCCTCAAGAGTGGGAATACCGAGGGAGAGGCTCTCCTCGCGCCGTCCTGAGGAGGTGACATTAACGGTACAATACAGCAGGGGTTGAGCCCTGGTAAAAAGGACTTCAGTAGTCTGAAATATAGAATGAGCACCCTTGCATACCAGTCCTTGACCCGCCACACAACTAACGTGAGGCATGGAATGGAGCCTGAATGAGTGGTTGCAGCGACGACGGCTGAGCGATTCGAAGATCCTATATTCTAGCTCTGGGGGAAGTCTAGAGTGACGGAGTACTGGTTGGCCATGGTACCGGTGCGGGGGCTGGCCCGCTTGAGCTGCCTACCAAGTACGTGGTCAAGAGAAAAGTAACGCGTCACTCAAAGGGTCGGGCCGGCCCGATTGTTCTCATCAGCGGCCAATGGTAGACGATTGACCAACAGATTGACAAACGAATAAAAATATTGAACCGCGCGAAAGCTTGTCTACCGTTTCTGTCACACTCCAGACACATGCTGGATTTGATTTGCCCTTCATGCAGTGTTGAACTGCGACGTGGTCTTCGTCCATCTTTCTAGCCCAAGAGCTCTGCGACATCATCATTGATTTTCTGCACGACTCCCCAGCGACACTGATCGCATGTGCACTGGTCTGTTCAGCATGGCGCCCCTCTACCCAATTCCACCTCTTTCGCGACGTCAAAATCTGTCCCGACCTCGATCATTACCGAGGGTACCGTACCATCCCCGCGCCCTCCCAATCGGTTACCGTCCCCCGCTGCGCGAAATTCTGCGCAGCCCTGCGGAACTGTGTGCACCTCATCCCCTTCGTCCGCAGTATTGCACGCATGGTCTGACGTCCGCACCGATGATCTGGAGATAATAACCCTCTTCTATTCTGAAGATTATCTGAATCAGAGTGGAGAAATCAGACCCATATACTTCCAGGAACTTCATGCACTTCTCGCCCTACCCTCCTTGACGCGTATCGAGTTCCCTGCCGACCATGTGCTCATAGTGCCCCGTGTCGTATGCTCCGCTCCCAGTCTCAAAGTGCTCGTGCTGGAGAACGTATTGATGATGGAAGAAGACCTCCCGCCGGAGAGTCGGCGCCGCCCCCGCATCGAATCTCTGAAGCTGTGGAACTACATGGTAATAATGGTAGAGCCCGACTGGCTCTTCCCCGCGACCAATGCAGCGGTGGATCTCTCGCACCTCAGGCACCTCGATCTGTGGAAGGTCCCGCGGTACATGTGGAACTTCATCCAGTCAGTCAGCTCGACACTCGAACACCTCGCTCTGGATCGTACGCTTATCCTCATCCATAATTACCGTGAGCTGAAATCTACCTCAGTGACCCTCCCCGGCGTCGATCTCGCGATATTCCCGAACCTGCCACCTCGAGTGGCATCCGTCCGACGATACCTTCGACATGCTGCGCATCCGCGATGTATTGGGCACCCTCGCGCCGACCAATCGCGTACGGACGATCATCCAGACGATCATCTTCTGGATCACTGCGTCCACGGCCTCGCGCGTCCCCCACGATTTCGAGGCACAGATAGAGGCGCTTGCGCTCCCAGCCCTGCGGCGCGCGGAGGTGCGGATTTGGCATGTGGAGCCGGCGGAGGTGGATACGTCCCTCGTGAGGAAGGTGGTTTTCCCGCATTAGATGGGCGGTGGGCATTCGATTATTGAATAGGCTTGTACATCTGGAAACACCTTTTGAGCACGTAGAGGCCGGGTCCGCGCGGTAGACAGCCGATCACGAGGTAGTCCCGGGTAGAGCCGAGGCTTCTCGGCAGAGCGCTGTAGACGGCGTCGCGCAACCGTAGAGGTGCGCTCTCTAACGCGCATTCACGGAGCCCAGTAGCTGCCCGTAGCGACTCTGTTTCACATACATCATCAGAAGCACATGCGCAGCTGATGGTGCCTGGCTGGACTTGACGAAAACTCAAGGAGTCGACGCCGCCATCACCCACTCTTCCTTCCCTCCCCCCATCATCTCCGCTTTCACTCCGAGTCATCCCTTCTTATCTACCTGTAAATTCCCTGGAGTACATGCCGCAATCTCAAGCCTGGGCTGCCTGGATGCCCTCAAGCAACCTTCAAGTCATCTCATGTCTTCAATGCCCTCGATATTTCGGCCCTAAATCTTCCCAAGCCGCTCTCAAGTCCCTAGGTTCACAGAGGTTCACCTTGCAGCTGTGTTCTGATGCTCGCTCCGTTGTCGACCTTCTGTGATTAGTCGTCACCGCCAGATCATTTCCGCGTGCGGTATGGCGCTTTCGCGTGTGGGTGTTTTGTTGCCTTCACTAGGATGCTTCAAACACAACTCAAAGGGTAGCATAAATCATCAGGTGTGATTTTCTGCATGTTTCCCCCCCTCATTACTGACTACATTGGTTCTAGTTCTTATGGTGTATCTTTCACTGGTCGTTTCATTCCGCAGCCGATGCCGGATGGGATCGTTCGACTCCCTTATACCTTTCCCCATACACTGTTTGAGTAGCTGCTAGAATTTATGGTTTCTCCCCATCTCGCTTTCAATATTTCAATTGATTCGGAACAATATCAGCCCAGCGAACACGTTTTGCCGAGGTCTGGCATAGAAACATGTGTGCTACATAGCTCTACCGCTCTACCATATTTCGGCTATGAGCTCTATTATATAGGGGACATGGCTACACATCTACTGCTCTACTAACCTCTCTATAGCACCCTCTAGCCATGAGCGATTCCCAGATGTATGTCTCTCTGCAGGCGTTGCCTCGCCGCGTTCCGAAGAAGTGCATCCCTGATCCGGATAGGGCCATAAAACACAGGGGAGCAAGCTGTCGGCAGGCTTCGGGAGACGGAGCCCGAAGGATCACTCCATGGAGTTGATTATTTCCGATTACTATTCACGCCTCCAGACGAATGGGCGTCTTGTTATGAAACAAAATGGGGCCAAGCTCCAGGTACCCGCCGTTCAATTCATCGGCATCTCGCGGCATTGGTTAAATGTGATTTGGATGCTGCAGAAGCGGTGGTCGCGAAGCGATGCCCGCTTTTGGAATGAAGACCTCCGCACTTCTTATGACGCCGTTTTGGCCAGCTATGCATCCAGTTCCGTGAACTGCTCGCTAGGTCTGTAAATTTTCATGTCCCACGTAATTTCTCGCTCAACTTCTCGGATAGCAAAATAAGTATCTAATGCATCTCATTTCCTTGTGCGTTCTCAAATGGGCTAATTGCAGGTCGTCCCGCAGAAACAATCCTACGTGCATGCGGCATTTGGTGTACCACCGGGGCCTAGCTGAAAGGGGACGGTACCGTTGCCGTGGTGCTCGCAAACATATCCCTGCGCCTCGCATGAAGCGAGCTCGTTCAGTGTCCCCGTTCCTGGTGGGCGTGCATCGAGCCCGAGCGCGGGGGACTGTCCCTAGTCTCTCTAAGACAGATACTCTATAAAATTTGTGCTCGTACCTCGCGTTATAGAGACTGTCCCGGGGTCCGCGTATTCTAGTTGGCAAAGGTATGGGGCGCTTCAGCGACGAACTGCCTAACTTTTGATATGGTAGCGACCTCCGATTCCGTTCTGAGCAGCTTTGAGGAATCAAGCTTGGCCCATATACTCCGACACGTGGACTCCCTCCATGACCCGCTCGAATTACCCCGTGTTGAGATTCGCAAGGTTCGTGTTGCGTTTTGTCGTCGCTTATTGGCTGAGAACGAAGCTATTACGCGGAGGACATACTATGCGTTTTCTGGACCTGGATAAAATCACGGAGTCACACGTTGAGCGCATCGGAGGGGCAGGGGGAAAATGACGCTGTGACGTTTCGATTGACACAGACTGACGCTGCGAAAGTTTACATTGACACTGATTGGCACAGCAATTGTCCCACTGCCGTTTGCCACTCAGTCGTTGACGCAGTCATTGCCGCATACAGCGCAAATCCTCAGAATAGTGGCAGACATCCCCGAATCATATCTGAATCAACGATCACGAGGTAATCACAGTCCGCGCCAGCTATTGTCATTTCACATTTCAATATACCACATAATTTTATTAGCGGGTCGGCAAGTTAAGCAACTCCCCGCCGAGCCCTGCGTGAACGGAGACAGAGTTTCCGTTTGGGAACTCCGCAAATCTGTAGTGAATCAGAGCAATGCTCTGGGAGAACGAGCCACGGGGATTACCCGGAGTGGATGAGTATTTGGATGATTATCCATGTTGAGTTATTACCATCAGGTGGACCCAGAGAATAAATTTGGGATGAGAAATGGGATGAATTAAAGAGATAAAGATCAATGTTTTAATTCAACCGAAATCTGAACTCAAGGCCAATGACAAGCCATATTTCGGGCCAAATTATTTCGGCTCTGCACCCTTCTTGAATACATTCGACACAAACAGAGATATGGAACCATGTGGTAGCTTCAGACAGTAGATATTACACCTGAAATTCTTTTCCATTAGTCCGTTGAGTTTCCGTGAGCAATTGGCCTCCCACAGACCAAGTTTGAGGGTGTGACGCTGCCTAGGGTGTATCTACCCTGAGGGCTATTTGAGAAATAACTCATTTGAAAAATAAAGGGAGCAGTTTTGGTACTTGCTATGCTGTTATACAAAAGACTCAGTGTCTTTTGGCTGCTGCATCTCAAAAAAAGTTTCAGAATCGTGAATCTGGCGTCAAAGACATTGACGCAGGGTGGCGGTGCTTTGACGCAGACCGGTGGTGCTTTGACGCTGAGTCGAACTGAGTGAGTCGGCACAGATTCTGCAAGGTCCCCAAAGTATTATTAAGTAAGCCGCAGCCTACATAATTCAAGCTCATGCTCACTTGGAGGGAGACATGTAAGTTCACGGCATGGTTCAACTTGACCGAGGTCGGTAACATACTTCCCTGGAAAGTTCATAATTGGGAATGGCCGCCGGTAGCGGTGCTGGGGATGGTTAAGAAAATAAAATAATAGTGCAGAAATGCCGCAGACGCGGGCTGCCGGGCAAGACCGCTGCAGACTGCCGCGAAACTGACACAGATTGCGGCGAAACGACGCGGATTGACACCGAGATTGACACAGATACATAGGAAAATTTTAGACTGACACAACAAAGTGCCGTTTGACGCTGAATTAACGCTGAAGACTGACGCTGGACAGTATTTACTGCTGTTTGGTTGACACGACTGATGCAGATTGACGCTGCAAGAAATTAATTTTTATATCTTTGACGGCCTCATTACTCAATATTCGAGCATTAATCGACGATGAAGACTCAATTAATGACCAGGGACTGCGAATACGGAAGATAGGAGCTGAGAGAGAACATATAAGGTCAGTTCAACACATGTCCAAATTTGGACTGACGCAGACTGACGCTGCAAGCGTCAACGTCACTATTGCGTCAAAATTTCTTTGCCCGCATCGGAGTGAGTTGCAGAGCAGAGTTACAATAAGTGAACGTGCACCTCGTCGTTGAACAAGTTCCCATTATCCACGCGTTTCAAAATCACCTAGAGCTCGTCATCCTCCGGCAGAGGTTGAGTCACAGAAGCGTGCAGAATAATTCGTACGAAGCTCCCGTCCGCCAGTCTCAACACGAAGAGAAGGTCTGGATCCAGAGTGTGCAGCAAACAGAAGACTTTCACTGAGTTGTCCCAGCTTTGGCCAACGTTGCTAGGTATAACTAAACCGTTGGGTGGAAATTTTCAATCCGAGCGGAAGGTCTCTTGGGTCAGCCGATTACGCGCGGTGGGAGCAAGAAATATTTTTCGCAGACTACGAACGTGGAAGTGTAAAAGTAAATTCAGTCTCGACGGGGCAAAGGGATTTTGACGCGGCACTGTCATTTGACGCATGCAACGTCAGTCTGCGTCAGTTGAATTTTGTGTCAGGCGTTGAACTTACCTTCATAGCTCTTCTCAGGCTTGCCCCCGCATATTCCATGCACATCGGTCATGATCGGTGGGCCGTGGCGGCGATTGACACGTTGTTTAGCACCATAATATGTATAGATAGTCAGGTTCGAGAGCGTCAAAAACATTGAACAAGACTTTGTGTAACGTCAGTCAACGTCAATATGACTGCATCACAGATGGGCTGGGTAAAAGTGCCGCGCCTGCCGCGGCGTGACTGACACGGTGGTGGCTGTGTTATTGCCGCGGCGCTGCCGCGCAGCGTTTAACGCAGTCCACAAAGCCTCCCCGGCCTCAACTAATGTTTGCGCAAGGTTTTCCGGTTAGGATACATTGTTTAGGCACAAAAACCAAGCAGTCCAGAAGGAGCCGAAGACGAGATGATTCTTCCTCTTTGATGAGGACTATCTCAATGTTAATCTATGTATGCAATAGTCTTGATAATTACAGCCCGTTATTTGCCTTGTGATGATCCTCTGAATATTGCACACCGGACACACACGACACAATGAGTTTAATGGGCTCTCTAAGAATTGAATTGGAAGTTATGTCCCAGGAGGCCCAGAATAAGTGTCTGTAATTCACGAGATTAATCTCTGCGGCTGGAAGTTTAAATGCACCTCAGGTTGGACTAGACCTGGGCAGCAGATGGGCCATCATTCTGTATTGAGAACACTTTTCTAACACTCTTGGGTAGCCCGAGTATCCACTCGCCAACAGCTTGTGCCACAGAGGTTCCAGAAGTGCCCGTTGTAATTGACGACATTATGTCTGTTTGGCCTTTGACGGCTGAGGGACCATATAACCCGGATATTTGGCTCTGACACCGTGACTTTGGTTCAATACCCACCGGTTACAACAAGCCTGTTAGCGATGCACTGAAGAGTTATGGCCCAGGAGTGGCAGAATTAATCCGTGTAATTCACGGATCATGTCCCAGTCCGCTCGCAATTAAATGCGGTGAGAGGTTCTTTCTCTGTCCGGACACACTTTTGACACAGACTCGACCCTGTCCTCCTATTCACTGAACCAATTTGATGCGGCTCGAGCTTCCAAGAAAGGTTGTCAGTGGAAGTGCCTTGTGGATAAGATACAGCCAGCTGGGCCGGTCTATGTCACCTTTCGTGGCAAATCCCTTGCATTCATCGTCGGGCCGGTGCGTTAAATTACTTCTATTCAACAGAGCATTGACCCGATTTGCAGCACAGTCTTGTCGTCCATTTCGGGCGGAAATGCAATATGTGTATCATCCCTGTCGCCGATTTCGAGGAGATAGTGAGTACATGTCAGCCTGGGTCGAATCCGAACGGTGGAAAGGTGCAGCGCCGGCGTTCCTTCCACTTCCTACCCGCTTCATTACCCCCGGGTCACAGGAAACCGCTCGTACCATCGACATCTTAGCCACTATCGTCATGGAGCAATACACAATAATACTCTCCGACTTCTGCAGGATAACCAGCCTATATGTCATCAGCTCGACGTGCACCTTTGGGGCGGAGGATCTCGAGGTCGATTCTACGGTGCGTACAATATTGATACTATTTGAATTCTACCATCTGACTTCACCTGGGTCAGATGTGGAACAGCCAGCTCGAAGCGAAGAGGGAGCTGGAGCAGCAACAGATGAAGAGGGTGAGGAGGAGAATAAAGAGAATCCGACCTCCGAGGTAGGTTGTCGCTGTAGTAAACCGCGGTAAGCGACTGACTCAGTCTGGAGCAAGGATGGGATAGAGGTGGTCAAATTAATAATTAACGGGAGCGTTGGAGGTGAAGCCGAGGACGTTCTGATTTACAGAGAGGTGATGTAATTGTTTTTGGATGGGCTCTCTGAAATGACAGCGAGAGGACTTGTGAATGAGTCTCTGGAAAGTGGTGAGATAGTCCGGTTGCATCTCGGACAGTATTCTGAGAGGGCCGGGGCGGGGTTTGATTTACAATGAGTGATGTGTGCACTTTTTGTCCAGGTTTTGTTAGCCGAGTGAGGTTACATAATGGTCTAGAGGTTAGCAAAAGTTGTACTATTTGAGACCAGGTACCTGGCCACCTAAGCATAGGTGCCTCATCCATCATCGTTGCAGATAGTGATTCCAGTCCCAACTATATCAGAATGAAGGCATGCTTCCTAGGAAGGATTCAAGACCCTAAGTTCCCAAATATCCCAACATTTGAGTTCGCAGTGAATTTCTTTTGCACGGTAGTACAACATGGCCAAAGAACAGCCTAGTTGGCCACCCCGCTAAATAATGGCCTGAGCTCTCAAATGGCCGCCACTTGCGCTCTAAAACATAGAGGGATCTCGTATTGACTATCTCATACAGTTGTGGTGTATATACGAGGCATACGACAGGTCAGAAAATCTGGTTCCGACCCATGCGAAACCCCAAAATCGGGGTCGTGAAATGAACGAGCGTCCTATAAGTAGAAGAAACGCCCAGATGGGCCAAATTAAGATCCAGGTTGCTTAATGGGAAGTATTTGGACGTACCTGAGCATCCAACTCTATTCCAAGATGCTGGTAGCTCCTCCGAAAAATCTAACTATTAGCGGGACCGAAATTGGGTGGTTTGAGATAATGGCCTGCAGAGCTATCAGAGGTGAATAGATGAAATCTCGAAATACCTCTCAGAATAAAGGATTGGATATTGAAAAGTATTCTGTAAGGTTCCAGACCGATAGCACAGCGGTATCGTGTCCCGCGACGGTGGCTAGCGTGGCTGACCCAAAAAAGCAGTCGTGCTTTCCTGAGTGCATAAAGGAGAGTAGTGGGAGCTATTTCTATCTAGTAGCATCACAGACAGAGGCCCAGCATTGGGGGATCGCAACGAGCCCCAAAAGTCGTGGATCGACGAAGAAATGGTGGAGAAATGGCCACGGCAAGTGAGGCGAGCGGTCCGATGCCAAGAAATTGATGTCCCCACGCCTCGGATTCGATGCCGTGACTTTCGATCAACCCATCACTTTCGGCTGAAATTTGGTCTGAACCTTCGTTGGAGGTCGTACTTTGTTAGTATATCATGCCCAGTCATAGTTATCAAGCCCTGGCCTTCTAGCTCTCAAGTGGCCAACTAGGTAGGGTGGCCAGGTACCTGGTCCCAAATAGTAAACCAGTTGGGTTCGACATTGGGGATGATTGAGAGCTGGTTCCTATTATTTTCTGTTGCATCCAGAGTGGGAATGATTGGGTGACTGAGGAATGTATTTAATATTTTTAGGGAGCCCCGGGAGGTATTCCGAGGTTCCAGATGCGAGGTTTAAGTGCCCAGAGGTCTGGGCTCCGATGCCTGTAAACGGGTGACGAGATGCTCTTACCTGAAACAGACGCGAGATGTCAGGAACCAAAAAAGAAAATCGAATAACATGATGTAGTTTCGCTTTTTTGTTACTAGGTAACGGTAGCCGGCTCGCTAGATCCGTGGTGCCGTGGGGAGGCGGCTGGGCTGCAGATTGCTACGACTCGCCCAGGACTCGCCTGATGTTGGCTATGGTGCTCTGGCTATGCGGCACCTGAACGCAGTGAATCTGTTCCATTTATTCATTGACATTCATCGCCCCGGCACCTCGGCTGTTGGATGCGATTTGAAGGTGGCGCGGGAGTGGATCACGGAGAGACTCCTGCTGAAGTGCATCCGCGTTATATGTATAGAATAAACATTGCAGCCGTAGGGTCGGGATCAATTGAGTGTATGATGTGGATGGCCCCCAAGATATGAGAACAGGAGAGGATCTCATAACAATTGGAGTGCGCTTTGCGGCAGAGCCCACTAACTAGAGAGTCAAAATCCTTCATTTCTAATTTCCTGTTTGGGCACTAATCACGAGTCAGGCGTGGACAAATCCCTCCTCAGTACTTGCACCGTGAACCTCAAGCAATTTGGCTCAAGATCCAAGTTAACTGACCCAACTATGAATGATGGGTGGCTACAATGATTGCTGACTCTAATTTAACAACTTGACACTCGCTCGGTCGCCACATCGACCAGCTCGCATTGGGCCGGGAGACCCCGACTGCGTCTGGCAAAGGTCAAAATCGTGCTGAAATTTCGCCTGAGCAGATTTACCTCCAAGCCGACTCCCGGTGTGATTATATTTATGTTAGTTCGAATGATTTCGAAGTAAATATTGTGTGCATATTCAAGTGGCTTTGCATGGTATGGCTGGCTGCTCGCATTTTTAGGATGAATCACTCAATCATAAAGCTAGCCCCACTTTCAAAAACTGTTCTGCTGAGATTTGTTTCGGACCGTTGTCGACATTTCTCAACCACTGGCAGCAGATCTCAGTAGAGTTTTTGGACTATACCAGATCTCAGGAGAACCTTTTTTCCATGGGTGCTTACAGAGCTGAGGAACAAAACCCACTAGAAGAGCATACACGTAAGACTGCTGACTAAAAATGAGGATGAAGGCACCGGAATCGAACACACGCGGAAAAACACACTGTTTGGCCGTGGGAAAATGAATACTTGGCAGAGGCTCTGCAGCTTTAGGGGGACTCACACCTAAAATTAGTGGGCATTTTTGGATGTCTCAGTGGTTTCTCATCAATCCTGCAAGGATATCATGTCGTGCATACATATTACATAGTCGACTGGATGTATAACTACATGGCGAGGTTTATATGGAATCTCCGCAGGTATCTCTGTTGTTCACATGTTCAATCAGCTGTTCTAGGTTATTCCGAGCTCAATTTCTGCCTTCGTGGCAGGTGACTACGTACTCAAAGCTAAAGAGAAATCTATTGCCACTATTTGGAACATATACCCTGCTTGCTCTGGCGCACCTGTGGCCCTGAAAATCTTGTCTATCCGACCAGAACTCACCCCGCCGTGCCGGCGGGTATAAAAAGCCCCATATTTCTACCATTTAAGTGTTGCCGGGGTTCGGTTCGGTGCGGTTTTCTCCTAAAATTTCGAACCTCAAACCGCACCTTGGGTTCGGTTCTTCTGAGGTTCGGTTCAGGTTCAGGCAGGGTTCGAATCTGAACGAACCTCCAAAATTCTCAACATCGAAAATACGTAGGTTAGGTTAGGGTTAGGTTAGGGTTAGGCATGAATGGGGTGCGCAAAAATAATCTGAATGTTGTGGAACAAGTACAACATCTGAAAGGACGTCAGACGGCTGGAGGCTGGAGATCTGAATGACCAGAACAACTTCCAGGAAGGCTATTTGTTGGGGGGGATAAATTTGAACTGCTGATTTTCATGTTCAGAAAGACCACCCCTATTCCTTAAGACAATCCCCGCACATGAGTTCGAATTTTCAGGCTTCACCTTGCAAACCATGCATCTATCCAAGGATCAGATCTCCATAATGACTGATTTATAGTACTATCTGGGTCTGTCAAAGCATGAGAATTTGCTATGTTGTCCCTTGTAATCACTATTAACCGGTTTGTTCTTCAAATTCAAGAGAGGGGTTGGGTATTTTGGGTCAATAAGACTCAAGATCATACCTTCTCTGCCTCTCAATACCGCAATTTCTTTGGGCGGTTTGCCCCGGTGGGTGCGAAACTGTTCGTACAGGTTCGCGAAAATATCGCAAACTCCGAACCGCGAACCGCACCTGGGGCTCGGTGCGGTTCTGCTGAAGGCTCCGAACCTGAATTGAGGTGGGGTTCGGGTTCGGTTCAGGTTCGGGAGCGGTTCTGAACCGAACTCTGGCAACACTATGTAACCATTACGTGCGAAATTTTGCTGGAACCCCGCCCCTTGGAGCCCGAAACAGGTCACCTTTGACGATCTAGGCTCGTGGGGATGGTAGTCAGCCCCAAATCTTATGACATGCCCCCCAATTCTACGTCCCCCGGTCACATCTAGCAAAACACCACAAATCGGCATAAACCCTGTTGCACACCCGTCGCACTCATACTCCACCCTGAACGACATATATGGCTCGATAGCCCTCGTTATAGCCGTCATTTCCGTACCCACTAATTCTCCTCCCTGCACATATTGCGCTCGCCGTCGCGTCTTCTTTCCTCCGGCGTGCCCCCAAAACTCGCCCACGTGACACCCCGGCTAAATTTGATGAAACTTCATGTACCAGAAGTGTGGAGGAGGAGGAGGTAAATTATACTGACGCGGTCCCACAATTGGAACTGCCAGTTTACTACGTAGAACATGGTAAGTTATGTAGGCTAAAAGATACCTGCCCTATACATAGAACACACGTACTACCAAGAGGGGGGCGGAAAGTTTAGGAGATCGACGATGTCCCCGGCCTGGCTCAGACAGGAGCAGATAGTTCGCTCGGTTAAAAAAACCTCGTGGGTAATCCGGGTACTGTAGGATGGTTTCAGTTTAAACCACATCATCTCCAACGATAGCCTGGTTTAAACCACCCTCCTATAATCATATAGGGAGCAGGCTTTGGTTTGAACCACAGTGGTTTAAACTGGTTTAAGCCATGGTTTAAACCATTGTGGTTTGAATGTGGTTTGAAATTATCATGGTTTAAACAGGTCAAACCAGATGGCTTAAACCGGTTTGAACCAAAGTTGTTTCGACATGTTTTTTTTTTTGGTCTTGACTCTCGTTTTTCCTCCTCTCTTAATATTAGTGATCGCCCCTGACCCCTGACTCTTTCCAAAAAAGGAAATTCATATCATTTGGACTCAAAAAATCACAGAAAAGTTGTGAATAATTGCGAAAAAATTGTTTAAGGCACGAATAGATTGGTAGATGGCACCTACCAAAAATGGAAATCCATCAAAAATGAAAGTTGTAGCCCTCATTGAGCAATACACGGTTGACCAATTGACTACAGTGATCAACTCACCGGTTGGGCCAAAAAAGGCAAAAAACTTTCGAAAACACAGTTCATTTTAGGGAATGATTGGGCCATATGTCAGTAACCGCTGGGCGGATTCCCATGATTCTAGTACCGTTAGAAAATGGCTGAACAGGGCTTCAACAGTTCCCGAGATACGAGCCAAATCATTCTAAAAAAATAAAAATAGCTGATTATAAAAATGGTGTAGAATGCCAGGTGAACAAGCCCATCTGAAAGCCCTGTTCAGCCGCTTTCTAACGGTACTAGAGTCATGCAAATCTGTCCAGCGGTTACTGAGATATGGGCCAATCATTCCCTAAAACGGACTGCATTTTCAAAAGTATTTTGCCTTTTTCAGTCCAACCGGTGAGCTGATCACTGTAGTCACTTGGTCAACCGTGTATTGCTCAATGAGGGCTACAACTTTCATTTTTGATGGATTTCCATTTTTGGTAGGTGCCATCTACCAATCTATTCGTGCCTTAAACAATTTTTTCGCAATTATTCACAACTTTTCTGTGATTTTTTGAGTCCAAATGATATGAATTTCCTTTTTTGGAAAGAGTCAGGGGTCAGGGGCGATCACTAATATTAAGAGAGGAGGAAAAACGAGAGTCAAGACCAAAAAAAAAAACATGTCGAAACAACTTTGGTTCAAACCGGTTTAAGCCATCTGGTTTGAACCAGTTTAAACCATGATAATTTCAAACCACATTCAAACCACAATGGTTTAAACCACTGTGGTTCAAACCAAAGCCTGCTCCCTATATGATTATAGGAGGGTGGTTTAAACCGGTTTAAACCAAGATGGTTTAAACCAGGCCATCGTTGGAGACAATGTGGTTTAAACTGAAACCATGCTGTTGCTGAATCCGGTCCGATTTCTCGGACAAGACACTAAAGCTCCGGCGGCCAGGACCCGTTCAATCACTTTCAACTCAACAGTCCCTCCGGGCACGCATGCTGAAGTAACTACGAAAAGAAAAATAGGTAGAGTAAAACTTAAAAAAATGAAACGGAATCAAATAAGCAGCTGAGCGGCCGGCCAAGGGCTACATTTCAACCATATTATTGATCGGGGGTATATAGGGCTGGGTTGATTACCAGCATAGGCGCACTGTAGAAAACCTCGAAGGTTTCATAAGCCAATTTTCCGAGAAGCCCGATGATTTCAGGCTTAACCAGCAGGTCCTTGAAGAATAATCCAGGGTCCGAGTATACACCCCGCAGCTCAGGAAGAGTTGTGAACAATTTTTAAAAGAATACCTTCCTGAGTCCCACAGAGGTATATGTTTGCAGACGAACATTGCGTGTATGGCGTCTTCAAGATGATCTTTACAGAACTGGCACAGCCTCCATTTCCGAGGAACTTGTGGCTTGTAGCGCTCAGCCCATCACATCTGTTCCATTGCCAGAGCATGCCCGGAGAGCACGGCATGGGTTAATGCCACCCTGTGCTTGTTGTTTTGCACACGTAGATATGTGCGGAACGCCAACACTTTGTGGACCCATTTGCCGCCCTCCATCACCAATCGGTCCGGCAGCAAATCCCGGGTTCTCGAGTAGGCGCTCAGTTCCGCATGGATGCAGGCTTCCATTGAGTGCTTTACATCCGCGAGAAGGCCATCAATTGTTTTTACTGCTACCGCTGCGTCGGACATCACTTTCCAGTAGACCGATATTGGGAGATCAGCGAGGACTATCACAATGTCGTTGATCCAGGACAACTTGAGCTGCCGCGCGAGATCCAGAGAGTCGAGAAGACCGTCTTTTACTAGCCGTTCATTCCCTACCTCCTGGTTGCTCCGGGTTACCCATCATGTGGTTTCCTACCCGCCAAACGGGAGCCCCGTGGTTACCTCGATCTGCCCTGCCTAATTAAGGTATTCTGTACGTGTTCGAATCTTCTGAGGTGGCTCTCATCTAAGCGGCTGGGCACTCCGCCGTATTTCATATACTTGGGCTGGTTCCCTCGGTACGCGAGGTAACCTAGGGGGTTTGGTGCGCCGGAACATTACATCTATTGTTCCCGGAAACTGCTCCTGAAACCATTGGTCTCAGGAACATTTTTGGTGTCCCTGATACTTTTTTTAGTTCCAGGATTCCTAGTGCTCGGGGGCCCCGATACATCACATTTTCTGGAGTCTATGATCTTCGCTACATGAAACAAAACTTTGTACAGCTGAGCATTGCATTACTCCTGGCACCAACACGTCCATATTTACCGGCCACTGGCATCTGCCTCGGGGTGTGAGTGCCTGCTCTGAATCTGTTCTGAGGCAGGCAGCACTGTCGTTTCGGACATTGAAGTTGTTGTGTGCGATTGAATTTGAATGAGCACCAGTGTCAATATCTTTCAATTCGCATTTCCCTGACGTTCTTTGACTTCAGGTGTCGGTCATCGTTGACAAGGGGTTGCAGATCGTTAATCATTATGTGCGGGGGTTGCAGATCGTTGGATCGGACATAATGATCAACATCCGTAATAAATCACGTTCGAACGGTCTCGATCCATCAGTCAGCAGAAATTGTCAGCGAACAAAAAAAGTTGAGTGGCATTCAAGTCGTTTAAAAGTGTAAGGAGTGGGCAGGTGCATCTAGAGCCCTAAAAAGTGTACAGAACATAGTAGCAAACCCTACTGCAATGAAAGACGAGGTGGTTGTGGGCGAGCGGCACTACTACGCCGCACCTTCGGCATTTGGGGGTCCTTTACGTTGGTCGATCAGTGTGGGAGAAAATGCGATTTGACACCTCGTGATCGTTGACAGATCCTCGCTCTTTCCATGTGCCAGGTGCAGTATCTAAGAACAATTGTATGCGGAGGCGGTTTCCAAACTTGTAAACATCGTAAACAAACATGACAACTGATATTTTTATTTTAGAATTTTGGAATTTCTTATAAGGTGCGCAAGAGCTGTCACGTCGCTGCCTCACATCTCTTCCCCTCCCACTTACCTCTGGCCATCCTTGGGCATCGATATGCACACAGCTCGGGAAGGATCCACTTCTCAGTCGAACTCAGGCGTTGTGGGAGGCACCCAGTGAGCTTTCAGTCTAATCGATGTGCATGGTGACTGATGCCCTGGCATTAACTGTGTAGCCATGCCGGCACTATCAACACGAGCGCGCGCGACATGATTATGCTCGGGTGTGCCACCACGAACAATTTCACTTTCACGCCCGCACCGTCTGTGCCTTTTGGTACGATTTATGGACCCTCTGGTGACAATCATTGATAGATGTGGGGCAGACTTCCGAACGATACCGCTTGGGGACATAGACTTACAGCGTGAAATACGTGCGAGCAACTCTGGTGTTGTCAATCGGCACTACAGTGAACGACGCAGTGTTCGACGCGTATATTCCGCGAAGATAGACGGCCGAAAGTCGACAGTGACGGTCGCCATTTATCAGGGAGATGGCGCAGAACAGGCTTGTTTGTTACAACTTAAATCTTTGTTTTCTGACGAGTCTGTGATCAACACTTGCAGCGATGGCGAGAGGATATTGCGAGATACATGTCGTTTCGGCAAGTCCTGGCCACATTTTCCGCTGCTGACTGCTGAAAAGCACTCCAACTATGCTCCCAGACATCCGAACATTATTCAAGTCTATGGGACAGCGAGATCGGGTAATATCCACGCTACAATCTTCCATGACGGTGTGTCCTTTGTATTTCAATTTGGAGTGGAGTCAATGATCAAATTAGATCTGATACCTTTTCAACAATGCTTGGACCTCTATCGTCATTCACCAATCCTAACTGTTTATATTTATGCCTACTGTGTATGTGCCCAAGTTACCCTCCCTTCTGCTGTATCTCATTTCCACAAAGAACACAGATTTTGATGTAAGAAAATTCGACCCAGTTGCCCAAGTTGCTTAAACATGTGTAGGCGGCGCACGGATATGTAGTTTCCGTATTCCAACGGGATCTTGTGAGTTCAGTCTTCTGGATCCGTGGTTCCTCATGCACAACGCCAGTTCTCGCCAGACTGCACGTTTTGGATACGCCGCTCCACTGGTCGACTTACCGCGGAGCTCATTCAAAGTGATGGCCCCGTCTGGCTTTACTATGGGCAGAGCAGCACTGACCTCCAGGGAATTTTATGTACGCCGAACACGGAGGCCATGGTCACCGACTCTCTGACTTTGGAGGAGTATCATATGATATGCTACTTGAATCTGGGACAATATCGATTCAACACCTTTTCACTCAGCAAAACCGTGAATTTGGGATGTGTCATTTGCTGGTCTCCGAGTAATGAGCTCCAAGACCCAATTGAAATTGCATCTCGGCCGAATGTGACGGTTACCCTTGGTCCCTGGAAGCCTGAAGGAGCGGGGACAGGAGAAGTCATGGAGGACGGCTGGACCCGGTATTTAAGTACATTCTCTGAATGCACATTTGCACTAAACCTATTCTCAAAGTTTCAACTCCAGCAATGTATTCAGCAGAACCTTCACGAGAGGGATCGCGTCACCGTCCCGGGAGAACCCAGCAATCTGGCTCAGTCAAGCAAATCATGTTTTCGCTTGCCTTCGGAGCACATCCGATTTGGAAAATTATGGTTCTCCCCAACCCATGGTTCGTTTTATTCCCCGTGTTGACTTCTTTGAACAGTGCTTGTGGGTGAAGTCCATTTCACGCTCAAAATTTCAGCGACTACAGAAGACCCTCCTGCGGGTTTCCTATTTCTCTGTCCAGGCGAGGACTTGCAATCTAGCCCATCCTCTTTCTTCTACCCGGAGTGCACGGCGTATTGGTCTCTCAATCCCTCGGGCGTTGAACGTCTTAGCACGGAAGAGGCAACACGCCTCGGATTCCCTTCGATTCAATTAGAAACAACAATTTACGGAAGGTTCTGGGATGCCAGTGTTTACGCCGGACTCCGCCAGTTCCATCGAGCCAAGGGTTTCGATCCCGACAGCCAGGACGTCGCGCGACATCTGCGCTACCCGTTTTATCAGCTGTCACACGAGATAGATGTTCCATTTGCGCACGGTAAGTCAGGAAACCCGACACGAAACTCTCCGTTCGCTTAACAAACGAGATGCTTAACAAACCACAAGTAAATGAATATTTGGAGGATCCCGATCTGGAAGACGTTAATAGGGTCGACGAGTCCAATGATACACAGAGTTCAGCTAATGAGGATAATGGCCAGTCGAATTCCGGGCGAATTTTACATGTAACTTATCAACAATCATAGACATGGATCACGATCCTGGGTCTCCACTTTTTCCGGTGTCAAATGAGATAAATGGACCATTCGCTCATGGTACGTCAGCCACACGGAAGCGAAACTCCGGTGGACTAACGAGTTCTTTCAGTGAATGAGGAAGACTGTGATGGAGCAGAGGGCAACACAAACGAAGAGTCCGAGAATGCACCGAGATCAGCCAATGAGCAGCATGGTAAGTTGAATTCTACTGGCGGATCTCATATTCAACATTTATCCAAAATTATAGACCTGGACGGCGAGCAATCTCATGAAGACCATGCTCACGACCCAGTGAGTACATATGGGACGGGTGGGGATAGGTGGAGCCTAGCCGTCGAAGATCTTGTCCCCAATGTTCAAACAATTCGTGCAAAACATTATTTGGATGGCACGTTCAGTAATACGCACAAGTACATCCACTTCCAGCTTCTTCACGTTCTATTGATTTATTTGTTCCTCAGACATACAACAGAACCGACGGTGAAAAGATCTCTTCAAGATGACCTTGCGCTGCGACGTCTCATGCTCGATGAGAAGGCACAGCTCATGGAGATGCTGCGTCTCGGCATCTTCACCAAAGAAGAGTTCCTCACTCGACTCGCACAAATCGAAGCCAGAGATGAAGCTGCAACCCGTCCCACCCCCGCCGAACGCGGGCGTCTCGCTAATTCTGGCGACGTGGAGCGAGGTCAACGATGAATTTAACATACTTAGTTCTTTCAATCCCACATTTTTTATCGATTCATCCTTTCATACCACTGCAATCAGGTTCCTCCTGGCGGTATTTTGTTGGCAGTAATCACTTTCGCTGCCCTCTTTGAATTTGGGTGAAATGTGGGACGACGGGCACAGGTTGAGAAATATTAGATATCATCGTCTTTTGGAGTGTTTGTGTTTAGGCCATGCTTGCAGTAATAAAGATTGAGCAAGAAATACGCACTGAAATCCGGGAGATCAACTTGTTTCTATTTATAGAAATTTGGACGAGTGTCATTATTGCTATTTTCAAATATAATGACAACCGGGGAGGGGGGGAGGGAAGATTTTGTTGGGCGGTCACTGGTCCGGGCAGCCTGAGGCTTTTCCCAAGCATGGCCAAAGAGGTGGCTGTAATCCGGAAACCGGTTTCCGCTCTTCCCAAATTACTCCTTCCTCCCACTATGGTCAATAGTCGAATTAGTGACGAACTTAAGGATGCCATGCTTCGCTTGGAAGACTGTGGATGCGACTCAACAAAAGGAATACTCAATATTGCGCAGTTCTCTAGGTCGACGCTCATTCGGACACGTAAACGGAAACACCTCACTGGCAGCGTTGCCAAAACCCAGGCAATAGGTCGCGGAAGACCATGTACACTTGCACAGGTTTATGCAGACTACCTTGTCTGTAACTCTAGCACCTTTGTTTAAACAATCTGCGTCGAGACGGACATCAGTGTTTAAACAGACCGTTAAACACACACGGTTTAATCACTTGTATGGTGAGTCCCAGCAAAAATGGTGAAGGTGAGGTTCGAACCTCAGACTGCCTCGATGCAACCAAAGTGCGGAAGGTGGATATTCCATTAGACTGAGGAACCATGATAGATGTTTGAACAATGCTATTCTCAAGTAGTAACGGGTCATCGAAGTTCGGATTTGGTGGATTCAAACTTGATCTCTCACCTAACACATTCCGCCATGAGCTGAGTGCACATTAGATGCTTCGTGGATTGACTAGATTATATGGGAATATCTATTTAGACACTTCTGCTAAAAGGACAACTGACTTCTCTCCTAGGATGATCATGAAGGCAATCAGGTTGAATAATGGTTCCTGACACCGGTCAGAACCTGTAAAGGAGCCGATTTGTAAATAGTTTCTTAATGTGGGAGAGATGATGAGCAACCAAATCGGGAATGGCAGGGGATTCGGGTTTGAAGTGGGAAGATACAGCAAGTAGAGTCCGCCAGAGTAAAGGACGACTTTACCCAGAGCTGGCGCACCAGACCTGGGCTAATCTGCTGGGAGGGATTCAACCAGCAAGTATATCCACTTTAGTGTAGTGGTTATGCTGTCTCTCGAAGTCAACTTCAAGTCGTCGTCCCTGAGTTCGAACCCCGCGCTCTGGCAGCCTTTTTATGAGCGGTTTAATCAGTTGATTAACCGCCGTTGCACTGTGCTTAAGCAATGCTTAATCCGCCTCTGTTTAACAGAGGATCGATAATGCATAGGCTCATGCTTCTGTAGTACGGCTAATCACTGTTTGATTACCCCCTGTTTAAACAGCAATTTCCGTCTCGACGGGAATTGTTTAAACAAAGGTCATTGCATTTTTTACCTTGTCCGCCTGGCGCGGCACCAGACGGGCCTCCAGATCTCCGATCATGCGCTCTGGTTTGCCATACTCTGTGCGCAAGCGCCCAGCCCCATATCTTTCGCCGCATAAAGTTTGAACGGCCAACACCCGATCCCACGCGCCGGCGGTACAACGTGCAGGCTGTGTGCCCCAGATGTAAACGAATGTTTGAACTGTATTTTTGAAAAATCCAGAGAGCTAGTCGGAGAGCTACGAACGTTAACGAAGATTTGGTACTACATTCAATACTCCCTGCACCATATGTCTGGAAGCGCAGCTTTATTCGAGTTCTAATCACCAAAAGTCCGCGAGTCAATTTATCGTCAGATTTGCGTCCGATATTCAGCCTCTATGTCTACAGGTCGGGTTGGGGTCGGCTTTTGGGGGTCGTGAGACCTAAAACTAGGGCGCCGCCGCCGCCGAGTCATCGACTTGAAGGAGCCGCTTCGTGGTTGGCTCCGGGTCAAAGTCGTAGACGAGAGAGAGATGGCATCGATGCGGATCCCTTTCTGGAGAGTCGAGGATTTCCAGCCAACGCAGGGCAAGTTTCCAGTTTTCTACATGAGCGGAAGAACGGTTGCCACGGCCCGGACTGGGCCGGCCGCAAGCCACGTGGCGGCAGCACTCTGCGACGGCTCCTTCGATCAAATTCAGATAGCAGTGTGATGTTATGCCGTCCTAAGCCGTCCTAAGTGGGGTCGGGTTTGGTGAAGTTTGGTGGTCTGCCGGAACGACATCAGAGGGTCGTCCGGCGGTACCTTTCGCTCGCGCAGATATTTCTGGCCGCCTTCTACTACTGTCCCGCATGCAATTATCCATGCGTCCCAATCCAGCCATGTCGCAGGTATTTCTCGCTGCTATATCTGCGGCTATTTCTGCATGCCGCCCAACTTTTTCCCAGTTATCGATCCCTGCATCCTTCTCGCAGTCAGAAAGTCCGGCGCTGGCTCGCTTTACTCACGGCCAGGAATTCCTGTGCCGGCTCACTTTGAAAGGCATTTCTGCCTGCGACCGTCGCTGCTGGCCGCGCACACATTTTTGCCTGCCCCCGCGCGCACCATCTCCCGCACGCGTTTCTTTGTGCCCCTGCGTGGAGCATCTCGTGCACACATTCCTGCGTGCCCCTGCGCGCATCCGCACGCGTTTCTTCGTGCCCCCACGCACACCATTTCCCACACCTATTTCTGCCTGCCCCCCCGCGCACCATCTCGCGCACCCGTTTCTTCGTGCCCCTGCATGCAGCATCTCGCGCACCCGTTTCTGCGTGCCCCCACCGCCCGCACGCGTTGTAGTGGGGAGTTCAGGTTAGCAGGTCGGCGCGTATCAGTCGAGCTTCTGTTAGATTAGATTAGATTAGTTAGGCGCCGCCGCGAGGCAAAAACACACCTTGTACTGCACCACTACGTGGATTCCAGACGAGATCATGTGTCTCCATCTGGTGATCAGAGCGCGACTCGACACGCCACTGCTGTTGCTGCCCTTGCTGTTCCCCTGCTGAAAATCTGCTGTTCCCTGCTGCACGCCGAAACACGAGGCAAACGTGAGGCTATTACCGACCTGGCGAATTCGAGCGACGAAGAAAGCTCAGAGACTGCACCGACAACAGGAGGAAGACATACCCTCCGTGGACCTGGTGGACAATTCACCGCTGCTCGCGCGAACAGAAGTCTCAATACGGCCACTGTCTCTAGCCCAACGACCTTCGCGGCTCCTTCACCCAGCACACCTGCTACACAGTCCGCGGTCGTTCCACCGCCACCACCACCTCCGCCTCGCGTGCAACGACCCTATATTGACGACGACGAGATGGCTGAAGAGAAGATGTTTTACGGCGATGGGCGGGCGGGCGAGAGTCCGCACGACTTCAAGAAGAAGGTCATGCAGAAGTTCATGGGGAAGGGGATGAACGACGTGGAGAAGATCGAAGCGCTCGGCCTCGGCATGGCATCGGGGAGTCTCGCGGACGCGTGGTTTGACGACCCAGCGCGGGATGCGGTGGACAAGACGACGTGGGCGACGATGTCATCCGCCTTCGACACCAAGTTGCCGAAGCGTGCCGCGTTGCGGCGAGTCGGTCAAGACGCGATCGAGGACCTGCTAGCAGAGAAATTGAAGGTGGAAGACATCGGAAAGCGTGTGATGCACGGGGGAGTGGAGGAGTTCGGGCACGTCGTATGGGCCCGAAAGCTCGCCAGAATCGCGGCCAATATTCCCGACCCCAGTGGTCTCTTCATCGGCGTGGTGCGGGAGAAGATGCCCGTGATCATGCAGGATTTGCTGGGTCCGGGGACGGTCTTCGCGAACTGGGCGGCGTTCGAGGCGGCAGTCGTCGACATCAAGCGCCCCGCGATCTTGAATGCGCAGGCGAAGGAGGCGAGACTGGTGGAGATGGCGGGCGCGGTGAAGCCATCGCGTCACAATGTGACATCCCAATTCAGCGGTCAGCCTCATCCTTCACCGGTCAATCCTCCTCAGTGTTTTGTGCCTCAGCCATACCCGGCGTATCCACCCTTCCGGCCCCCGCCTCCGCCCGCCTTCGTTCCCGCTCAGCCACAAGCTCAGCCAGCACCACGTGCATATCGTCCGGATGCAGAACGCTTGGCGGACCTCCTCGCAAACTCTCCCGTGCACCATCCCGCCACCGACGCCGGACGTGCTGCGTACACGCAGCTCATTAACGAATGGCACACCCGTAATGGGAACCAAGGACCTAACGAGCTCAGGCCTTACCCGCTGACCCCCGGAACGGCGCCGCTTGACTCGCGCGGTGAATGCTTCAACTGCGCGTTGCTCGGCCATATGACGCGTGAATGCCCCAATCCCTCGATGCCTCCGCTGGAGAAGAAATGGCGCCAAATTGCGGCGTCTATTCGCAATGGAGCTGCTGGTATTCCGCGCCGTACCGCTCCTGCTCCAACACCCATCCAGTATGTTTCTGCACCGTATCACTTCGATCCCAACGCCACCTACCCCTACCCTTACTATCCTTCGTTCTCGCCATACACACCACCATTCTACGCCCCCGAATACGATGCGGAAGACCAGGGAAAAGGGCAAGGGCCGTCGAATTAGAGCACGCAGCTCTTTTGACGGCCCAGGCTCATATTTCTGCGCAAGATCTGTTGGTCCCCGAGTTCGCGGAGGCTCGGCTCGGGGATGACACGGCGCCCGAATTCGCATGTACCCCGGGTAGCGGGGAGGGAGCCCAACCTGGAGACGACGGGGTTATCTCAGACACGCGCATGTACCATCATCAGTCCGAATGCAATATTGTTGACCTGTACGGCGTGAGCGATTCGGGGGAGAAGAAAACGGTACCGTTCGTGCACACCATCGCACTTATCGGACCCAAAGGGGAGGTTGTGCGGATGCGGAGTGTGTTCGCCGATGGTGCCATCATCAGTGCAATAGACCGACAGGTGTACAATCGGGTTCGTCACCGCTTGTCACCACTTGGCCCATCAACACGGATCCTACGCATGGCTGACGGCCGCCTATTACCATCAATTGGGACGTGGACGGGTGTTGTGAATGTGGACGGCTTGACGCGCGAGGGCACATTTGAAGTGTTTGACAGTGGGGGCGCTTGGGCGCTCTTGTTTGGAAAACCTTTACTCGAAGTGTTCGAGGCCATTCATGATTACAAGGCCGATGTCTTGTGGTTTCCGCCAAGATCTGTTCCAGGAGCCTGGAAATCATTGCGGAACCAGTTTCTGATGGTCTCAGCGGAAACGGGCGAGCTTGTTGGGCTCACCATGGACATCAAGCAGCGCACCAAATTTCGGGGGGGTCAGTGCGCGTCCCCCTCGAGGCAAGTCCATTCTCTCTTGGAATCTATTCCAGAGGAGCGGATTGACCAGTCAGAGATTCAGGTTCCGGAGAACATGGGTGAATTCGCGGGGCTCAGCAATAAAAAGCGCACCAAATTTCGGGGGGGTCACTGCGCGTCCCCCTCGAGGCAAGTCCATTCGCGCTTGGAAACTATTGCAGAGGAACCGATTGACCAGTCGGAGATCCAGGAACTGAAGCCAAGGCTAGATGGGTGGTGCAACCGAAGGCAGCGACGAAAGAAAACAAATGAGAAACGTGCAGCAGCGGCGCGAGAGGAGGAAGGTCTTGCGAGGATTGAGGAAGTGAACGATGTCATGACCACACCCGGGAACACAGACACGAGCAACGTCACACGGGGGAAAGAATTAAATCCCCCGTTGAGGCGAGTACCCTCTCTGGTTGAAAACTCGTACGAGGAGCGGAATGACGATCCACCACGTCCACAGATCCCGCGTCCATTGACGAGTACAGGCAGAGAGCGCAGAAGCGCAGAAGAACGAGCCGCATGGCGGGCCAAAATGGGAATAACGAAGAAAGGGGTGATGATCCCGAATAACAAGCGTGTGGACGTAGTGGGGAATGAGAATTTCCCCTCGAGGGAAGTCCCGCCTCATATGCCCACCGATGCGATATTACCCGATATTGATGGCTTGCGCAGCTGGAATCGACCAACGGTGCCCGCTGGAAAATCGGAGGAATGGCGGGATATCTGGATCCTCGATGACGCTGCAGGTCCTGGCGGCGAGCATCCCGGAGTTGAACAGCCCCCCATGCCAAAAATCCTCGACAAGAGCATCCTGACACGAAAAACAAATCCGTTTCTGGCCGCACGGGTAGAGGCAGTATTGGCAGAGATAAAAATCGGTGAAGATCTCACCGAGAGCCAACGTGATCGGGTTGTCGAGGTCCTCCGAGCACACGCAGATTGCTTTGCTCTCTCAATGAGCGAAGTGACGGTCGTCCCCGGTGCCGAGCACAAACGTAATATCCCAGATCGCGAAAATGCCAAATTCCGGACAAATCCATGTCAGCGACCACTCAGCACGCCACAAAAAATATATTTGAACGGCATGATTGACAAAATGCTGGATGCTGAAGTTATTGCGCCAATCGACCATCGGGACGTCAAGTGCTGTGGGGCAACGACATTAGCTAAAAAAGCACATGCGGGGGAGGGCCTAACCATCGAGGAACTGCAGCATCGAGTCAACAATGAGTGCATCACTCATGGCTTTCCAAGCGCGTTGGAAAATTTACCACCTCGAGAAACACCAGAGCCAAAAACAGCCGCCCCAGAGCAGGACACCAAATGGCGAGTTTGCCAGGAGTTCAATGACCTGAACAAGGTCACCGAGGTCCCTGCTATGCCCCAAGGTGACATTCGTCTCAAGCAGCAACGTCTCAGCGGCCACCGATGGCTCAATATGTTTGATTTTGCCTCGGGGTTCTATGCGTGCGCTATCACAGAATGTGACCAGCCGTATATCTGTTTCTACGTCGAGGGCAGGGGTTATTTTAAATACCTTCGAATGCCGTTCGGTCTCACAGGGGCACCCTCAACGTTTGCGAACATGACTGCCGATGCTCTGGGGGATCTGGTCGGGATTCTCTTCGAGCTATTTGTTGATGATGGTGGTATGGCTGGAGACGACTTCGAAACGATGCTGCAAGACACTGTAACATTGCTCACACGGGTGCGCGAGAAGCACCTGTCGCTTTCGGCTTCCAAGTCCGGGTTTTTCCTGTCCAGTGCCGTATTCGCAGGAGGGCGGGTAGGCATGAAGGGAATTTACCCGATCTCACGAAATTGACAGCCATCGTGGACTGGGAGCTACCAACCGACGTGCAGAATCTGGGTTCCTTCACCGGTCTCACTGGTTATTTCCGCAGCTTAATCCCGGGTTACGCCACCATAGCTCAAATGCTCACGGACCTGAACCGCAATGTCTCTGTTCCGCAGTCAAAGGACAAGAATTCATACCGCCGAGCCATGAAGGCTTTTCTTCTTGATGGTTTATGGAAACGCAAGCACACACAGGCATTCTTACGTCTCAAGGTTGCACTGACCAGCGAGCCCGTGCTAAAGGGCCCAAAGTTCGATGGGACACCGTTTATTGTAACATCGGATGGCTGCAAGGACGGGATCGCAGGAATGTGCTCGCAACGGTTTACCACTATCGCTCCCAATGGCAAGGAAGTCGTGAAAATCCACCCAGTTGCATTTGCGTCGAAACGTACCTCTTCAGCCGAAGAGAAGTACAAGCCATTCTTGCTGGAATTTGCGGCACTGAAATTCAGCCTAGACAAATTCTCGGACTTTGTCTGGGGCTTTCCGGTCGAGATCGAGACTGATTGCCAGGCTCTCCGGGACCATCTCCTCAATGAGAAGCTCAATTCCACGCACTCCCGCTGGCGAGATGGAATTTTGGACCACCACATCATTGATGTCCGCCATCGCCCTGGCCGGCTAAATCCTGTCGCCGATGGACTCAGTCGCCAGTACACAAATCGGGCCAAACGTGCAGGTGACGGCCATGAATGGACAGTCAGCGAGGACTGGGAAGCACGGACCGGTCTTCTGCACGATGTGTTCGTGGTCGAGGATGCATCTCCGCACTCAGCGCTCCATGATCGTTTTAAAAACGAGAAGGTCTTTGTCGAGGTGATAGACGCGATCACAGAGTTGGACCACGGGAAGAGCCTTCGCGAGAAGCGCCGTGCACGTCACAGGGCAAAGGAGTATATGATTGACGGGGAGAAGTTGTGGCGGGTGGGGGGTGCAAAGTCAGTGCGAGCGGAGGCCAGAGTGGAGTGTGTAACGATGAAGGAGGCGCAGCAGTTGGCATGGGAAGTCCATCGCAATAACGGCCACTTCGGCCGTGACATGATCAAAATCCAGCTGATGAGCAGGATTTGCAGCCCGAAGCTTGACAAGTCAATTGTAGCGGCCATTACCGGGTGTGGCCGTTGCAAGGGATTTGGCTCAACTCACATTCATTCCTTGCTGGAGCCCATTACTCGACGCCACCCGTTCGAGTTGATGGTTTCCGACACATTGTCGATGCCGCTTGGCAAAGGAGGGTTCAACAAGCTGTCGCTGTACATAGACACGTACGCGCAGAAGCTTTGGGTTCGGAAGCTTAAAACAGCAGCCACGGGAAAAACAACTCGCGCGGGACTTGGTGACATCTGTTCAAATTTCGTACCTCCTGAAACGTTCATGGCAGACGGGGGTCCGGAGTTCGACAACCAGGAGGTCCGAGCCTTTTGCGAGGACAAGGGAATTACTCTCCACATCGTGCCAGCATATTCCCCGTGGGTGAACGGGCTTCTGGAAGGAACCAACTCAAAGTTACTCGGCCGCTTGAAGCGCATGTGCGCGCCGGATCTTGGCGAGGACGAATACGAGGCAATGGGGTGGGAGAACCTTCCAAAGAACTGGCCCGCTCACCTGGATGCCGCCGTAGATGCGTTGAACAACCGAATCCTGCCGAGTTTGCGCTATTCTCCTAATGAACTCTTGTTAGGGCTCATCGTCAACACAAATCGTACCCCAGTGGATGAGGCAGTAACAGTACCAGGGGAAGAAAGTGTCATGGTACAGATGGCCTACGTTGACCAACAGCAACTGGATGGTTACTCACAGATTGTGGACCACGCGCATAAGCGTAAAGCCCAATTTGACGCCAAAGTGCAATCTAGAGCACCACGCGAGCTTATATTCAAGGCTGGGTGGCTGGTACAGGTGTATCGAAGCGATCTGGACTACACATTCAAGTCCGAGCGCAAGATTGAGCCCAAGTGGTCGGCCCCGCGACGCATCGTCA
Organism: Mycena vulgaris; assembly: GCA_029204335.1. NCBI lineage: Eukaryota > Fungi > Basidiomycota > Agaricomycetes > Agaricales > Mycenaceae > Mycena > Mycena vulgaris. The sequence goes on from JARGYA010000165.1 coordinate 289,711, forward strand.
GCCGAACACGGAATTCATACGCCATCGAGACACTAGAGGGTTTCCCTATCAGCGGGAGGTTCAGTGCGCGCAGGCTGCGACGTTTCATACCTAGATCGGGAACGACACTAGCAGAGACTCAGCTGGCAGTAGAGATGGAGTTGGGAATTGCGGAGGAAGCGGCAGACAGAGTGGATGATGCGGAGGCTGAGGAGGACAGTGAGGATGGCGGGGAGGATGACTCAGAGGAGGATGAGTCTTGAGCGCAACGAGGTTGTTACTATGTGGGAGGTGGGCAGATGTAGTGGGGAGTTCAGGTTAGCAGGTCGGCGCGTATCAGTCGAGCTTCTGTTAGATTAGATTAGATTAGTTAGGCGCCGCCGCGAGGCAAAAACACACCTTGTACTGCACCACTACGTGGATTCCAGACGAGATCGTGCATCTCCAGCGTCTCTGTGTGCCCCCGCCCGCACCATTTCCCGCACACGTTTCTGCCTGCCTCCGCGGGCCGCGCACCATCTCGCGCACCCGTTTATGTCTGTCACCCTGCGCACCATCTCGCGCACGCATTTCTTTGTGCCCCCGCCCGCACCATCTCGCGCACCTGTTTCTGCGTGCCCTCGCTGCCTGCACAAGTTTCTGCGTGCCCCCGTGCGCATCCGCACGTGTTTCTTCGTGCCCCCGCCCGCACCAATTCCCGCACCCATTTCTGCCTGCCCCCCCGCGCACCATCTCGCGCACCTGTTTCCTCATGCCCCCACGTGCACGATTTCCCGCACCCGTTTCTGCATGCTCTCCCGTGCGCCATCTCCCGCACGTGTTTCTTCGTGCCCCCGCGCGCCCGCTCGCTTTTTAATGCACAGGCATTTCTGCCTGCGCCGGCTGATTTGCTGTTGCACAGGAATTTCTGGCCGCCCCTTCTCGCAGCCAGAAATACCCGCGCCCACTCCTTTTCTGATGCGCAGCCATTTCTGCACGTGTGCGCGCCGCCATTTCCACCCGCACCAGCTCCCCTTCGAGGCGCCGGAATTTCTAGCTGCGAGCGTGTGGCCATTTCTGCGCTCACCAACTACCTTTTTGCAGGAATTTCTGGCTGTGCCTGCTCGAAGCTATTTCTGGCCGCGCCCGCCCCCTTTTCGATTCGCAGGAATTTCTGGTCGTGCCTCGTGCGGCCAGTTCTGCCTGCGCCAGCTCTCTTTCAGCGCGCAGGAGTTCTGGCCACACCGTTTCACAGCCATAAATCCCCGCGCGCGCTCCTCTTTTAATGCGCAGGCATTTCTGCACACGCCGCGCGGCTATTTCTACCTGTGCCAGCTCCCTTTCCACGGGCAGGAATTTCTGGCCGCGCCTTCTGGCAGCCAGAAATATCTGCGCCCGCTGCCTGTTTAACGCGCAGATGTTTCTGCCCGCGCCCGTTGATACGACTGGTATTAGCCTGGCCGTGAAATCTCGCATTTTTGTGATTTCTTGTCAAATACAAGAAGTCCCCTGCCTGGTGGCATACCGATTAGAGTCAGAGCGAGCTCCGCACTGCTGACTGCGTAGCAAGGACGCGAGAGAACCGTATAGGCATTAAGGTTATACTACGACTTGGTTCTTCCAATATCGAGGATCAGTATAGTAAGCTTAAGGATGCCTCGAAGTTCGTCAGATTCAGTCCATAACTCATATCTGAGGGCGGATTGCACTGCAAAAGCTACTTACCATACCCAGGAGATTAAACACAAAAGCCTAAGACTACTAGTTGGAACACAGTATACCAGACGCAGAGACAGGACCAGTCCGAGGACTGCTATTGGGCCATCCTGGACAGGACTGGCACGAGCGCGAACTAGACTGCAGGACCAGGGACAGTCCGAGGACTCCCAATAGACTTACATTAGGGCAAAGCATCGCCCGAGGACTACTATGTCGGTCACAAAGTACCGGTAGGAACAGGTCCGAGGACTCTAACTCGGTCCGAGGGCAAACCCAAGACTTGAAACAACAGCACGGATGAACTAATTATAGTTCGAGGACTTGTGCGCCTGACAAATACCGATGCTCGGAAGCAGCCGAGCTGAGCCTAGATCATTGTGGAACCCATGTGACGTGCGCGTCGCGTTTGAGGAACCTAACAAGTACAATGAAAGTCCTAAACAGGCAATGGGTGAACAGTTCAGCTCGGACACAGCTGAAACAACTTCACGGAGTGGGTACCCACGGCCGAGCCGTCTCCGTCGGCCAGGATAATGACGTAGCATGAGCTATTTACAGCCATGCCAAAGCAGAGCAAGCGCGAGGGTGCAGACGGCAAAGCACGGCCGTCCGAGGACTCGCTAAATATACACCAAAAGAGGTGCCAGGCACCAGTTGTCTGCGGCCGGACCTCACCAAAATAGAGCGGCATCGTCGCATTTCCTTTTTCAGTTTCAAATTACTCTTTTTCATTTTCAATTTCTCTGTTCCTGTCACATATCCTCGGACTGTCACATAGTAGCCAAATTAGTATAAAAGACCAGCCAGAACGCGATGTTCAGGCAGCACATTACAGCCCAGTTCGCCTAGACTCACGTCGAAAGCTTATTCCCAAAGCATTTGTGACTCTGTATCGTCCGCGGAGATTTGTTGTAATAAGCACATCTGTTGTTGTAGATTCATTAACAAGAAAGTTCGATTGTTGGCTACATCTAAGCTTTAAGGTTCATCTAAGCCACTCCTACTAGTGCATACAAGTTGCCTAGTCATTGTCCCCTTGGTTACAGACGGTTTTGCACCAAGTATTGTCCTATCAGTGCATACAGTTGCCTGATCATTGTCCCCTCGAACTGCAGACGGTTGTGCAGCGAGTATTGTCCTACTAGCGCATACAGTTGCCTAGTCATTGTCCCCTCGCTTGCAGACGGTTGTGCATCGAGTATTGTCCTATCAGAGCATACAGTTGCCTGATCATTGTCCCCTCGAACTGCAGACGGCTGTGCAGCGAGTAATGTCGAGCCGAGCCCATACAGTTGGTGTCCTCGGACTCATTTACACCCTTTAAAACCATATCCTGGTATCTCCGAGGCCTATCTTTAGGTAGTTCTAAACTATCTGTAGTTCCGAGGACGTCCTAATAAGACTCCCTACGAACAGTTTCTTCAACATTTCCTGAGAGGATTCAATCTTAGTCGTATATTTCGGCGTAGACCTGAACTCAAATCATTGGCACTGTGTATTGGTTGTGTGGTGTGTGTGTGTTGGTTGTTTGAGTGGTGTTCATAGCATCCCTCGAGTCAGTCAGTTAGGTCACAGCCGTACGCAGGTGCGCCGTTTCACCGTCGCAGTCAGAAATACCTGCACCCGCTCTCATTCTGATATGCAGGGATTTCTGGCCGCGCGTTCTGGCAGCCAGAAATACCTGCACCCGCTACCTTTTCAACGCGCAGGTGTTTCTGCCCGCACCCTTCGCAGTCAGAAATACCTGCGCCCGCTCCCTTTTTGATGTGCAGGTGTTTCTGGCTGCGGGTTTACGCAGGTAGAACTACCCGCACCAGCCCCCTTCCTTCTCGCAGCCATAAATCCCTGCACCAAAAATTATGCATTCAATTCAATTCTACATAATCGGCTCCTCCCGCACTGATAACCGCGTCGAGAATCCCCGCGCTCGGATTTGTCCTGCATTCATCAACGCGCAGGTATATATTTCCGCGCCCCATGTCTCCCCCTTGTCGATGTTCCTCACAGGACTGCACTGAGTTCTGCCCGAACGTTCCCGCACACCCCCGCGCCTGCCGTCTTTGGTACTGTGGTAGCTCCCTCGGTCATCGGGATGCGCGATGCGATGAGATGTGTAGTGATATCTAGCTAGCTACTATTTGCCCCTGTATGTCTATGGTCAGATGCCACTGCCAAACCGAACCAAACACCCTGCCGTTTCCCCTACCACATGTGCCCACCACTTCATGGCGGCGTCCCCGCCGCCCGCGCTCTACTCCTCCGAACCTTCCTCTAAGCTGCTCCCTACTTCCTCCGCCCGCCACCTGTCTGCCTCCTCCACCTCTGCCGCCCTCAACTTCGCCACCGCTTCCGCCTCCTCCGCTCCTCGCTCGCCTTCTAACTCCGCCATTTTCTTCATAAACTCTTCTTGTGCCATGGCCAACGGCGTCCCCGTTCTCGGCACATAGTGCCGTATCCTCCTGGAGCTAAATGTACCGTCCATTGGTGTCCCTCCCGTTGTTTCCAATATATACGAGTTGAGCCACCGTTGTACGATTCTGTGAGGTTCCGACCACCGGCAGGTAAGTTTTCTGTCGTTGCTGACGGTCTTCGCGAGGTCGCTTCGGAACACCTGCACGAGTTCGCCGGATTTGAATATGACTTCACCCGCGCGGGACCCGAGCACTTTGCGGTCAAACACACTGGGGGCAGGATACAATTTCCTGGGCTTGAAAATGTTAAGTAAATTTTAGTTTAATTTTAAACATTCCCACTATATCCTGATGATATACCGAGCCATTAAATGTTGAGAATATTTGAAACATTCTTGACATTTGTTCAACATTTCCTGGCCCAGTAAATGTTAAGTGTATTTTAAACTTCCAAATCATATGATCACTATTTACCAT